>QXVZ01017296.1:0-11510 GCA_008931825.1 Phallusia fumigata | reverse complement strand
CCAACTAGATATTCGGTAACACAAGTCACGAGAGAGTACCTTGATGACAAACATAACTACCAGAGAACTAGTATGTAGTGAATACATTATATTGCAAACTTTTTGATACACGCTGGCTATGCACTGATGATGACAACAGCGGTTATTGAAACGTTTGCATTACATAGTATTCACTATATACAAGCTCTCTGGCAGTTATGTTTTTAATTAGCCGGTTGTTGATGTTTGTTTTGTATTATCCTGGTTTCGCCTTTTCACGAGAAACGTTAATTTACAGTGCAAGCTTGTTACATTAACTCTGCCTAGTTTGCGCACACATACGCCTGTATACAGCCGGTACAAGACAGGCTTTTATAAACCACACGACGTCGATGAAATATGCCCGTGCCGAGTGTCAGCTTACCTGGAAAGAAATACCCCCGTGTGTCGTCACATGCTTTCATCATTTTGGTTCGAGAACTTGTTAGGGCGCGCGTCCAGCGTATTTGTGTGATGGTATTTTGTCAGGTTTGTAAAGTTGTGTTTAAGGTTTGTCATAGCCAAAGTATTGGTAAAGATAAGTTTATTGTTCAAATAATAAGTTTGAGTTGTTTGAATGACACTCGGAGACAGTAAGTTGACAGATAATTGAGGTTTATATTGCTTCGTGAAAAAGAATTTTAATGTATTTCAATTTTTTCGTCGTCAATGTATTGGCAAAGATTATATCTCCTCTATTTGTTCAAACAATAAGTTTGAGCTGTTAAATAACACTCGAAGACAGTAAGATAACAGATAATTAAGGTTTATTTTGCTTGATGAAATTATGTCGCAGCGATACATTATCTTAGAGTACATGAGGTCCTCTATGCTGTTTATTGTTTTTGATTCCAAAAGCTTCGTAGACCCTTTCACATGAATTTAAATCGTTAATGTATGTAGCCCTGTCGGCGTAAAATGATCGTTGAGCCCCTATTACTCTGGTCGATAGTGGGGTAACGCGACGTCGATGAAAACCTTTTAACGTGCTCCTGATAGGCCTGGTAATTATACATCAAAATAAACACCGCTATTCTTCGTTGTTGGAAGAATTTTTCGACATAGGATTATATTAATACTTTACTCGGAAACGGCTGCAATGTGGTTTTTTACTTAACAGACCCATTTTAGGTTAGGTAGCAGCAGCGCATGAGGACAATTATTTCGAATTAATAGCTTCTCTGTGGCCGGTGAACATTCGTAAACGCGCGTTGTCGCTTCTGCTTTGACAATTAATTATTTATGACGAAACAACGCTAGCGACCCCGGCGTTCTCATTTCCCCCAAGCGAGCGGCCGAAAGTCGACATTGACGCCACATCGCTTGCAAATCGATCCCGGTAATAGGGGCCTGTAATAGCAACTCTAATGTTCGTCGTGACTCGCGCCGGCCTTCCCGTGGTCTGTGTGTAAGCCGGGCTTGTTAATACGTTGAGCTTTTTGGCCTGACAGGCGGAGTGTTGTGCAGTTAATGATGCGAGATTTTTTGATTGTTGATTGCCCAAAAATGGTGAATAGGCTCTTTGGAAACCGTATTGTTGCTAGGAACGCGAGACTTGAAACCAAACTGCCAGTGAGCTTATATGTAGTGAATACATTTTATTGCAAACGCTTCAACAATCGCTGTTGTCATCATCAGTACGATGCAGTTTATTAATTGTTCCAGCAGTTGTTTTTTACTATGCTGTGGGTATTAGACAGGAAACGTTTAAGACAGAATGCAAATGTGATTTTTCACTTTACAGGGTAATTAAGTTAAATTTAATTCGTCTGGTGAAAGAATTCATACGTCACGATATGAAACATCATCACATATCAAGGTTGCAACATGCTTTCGAAAATGTGTTCTTTGTGTGGCTTTGGCAGCTCATGTACGTTCTATATTTCTTGTAAAACGTTACGCAGTTTACTAACGTCGTTGTTGAATTAAACAGGCTGGACAACGATGTTGAAACGACGCACAAATCGCATTTTAATAAACCTCTGTTAAGAATATACATATGGGATAAACCTGTATATGATAACCTTCCAACAACTGTTATTAATTGTTGTCCCTTTTATATTTCTGTTATTATGAATCACAGGCTTGTCAAGGGAATGCTGTTTTGGTAAACAACACAGAGCGCTTTGTAGAGCGCACCCAAACTAATCAGTTGATTGCATTAAAAATGTTTCAGTTTACAGCGTGGTATTGTTCAAAATCAAAGACGGGTTTAGAATTACTTCTGGCGTAGGATTCTTCAGAGAACCTATCAAGTTTCTCGCAGATTTATTATAGCACGCGTAACTTGCGTTTTTCGTGTAAGTCAGTTTCGAAATCGCACGGGGCAGAAGTTTGTTGTTGTGTTCTATCCCCAAAAGTGACTTTAGGCGCCCTGTGTTGTGTCGGGTCATTTTACGTTTGCTGTCTGTTGAAGAGTGTATGGTCCAATAACTTGGTTTCAAGTTTTCATGACAGTTTGTAGTGTTATGCTTTGTTAGTACTTGACTTAATGCCGTATATCGTGTTTTCAAACAATAGCAACAATGGTGTCGCATAGGCTCCAGTAGTGGGTTCGAATCCCACTGCTGCAGGCTAGGTTTTGCAGCCTAATCCTCACTAAATGGAAATGCTTAGAAGGCTGACTATGATTCGATATAACGCCTTATAAAGGCCTGGTGCAAGTAAACATGGTGAAAACTTAAGATTACAGAAACGGCATGGTTAGTAAACGCCCAGTACAGTGGTTGTCAATATATTTAGTGTCCTGAACACTTTTGATTATTAGAAAGCTGTGGACCCCTATAACAAAACCAGTTATAAAATGTCCGTTTATATGTGAAACCCGGTAGCATGGTTTCTAGAGTTGCGCTCGATTAGTCGTCTTTTGCATGTTAAACCACAACGGCGGATATTCTCATTTCGCTAAATAGCTTTCATTTTATGCACGCAGTGCTCATGGAACCGCAAAAATGTCTGTGTTGACCTTGGTTTGTGAACCACTACCCTAGTAGTACAGTAGCCTCGTCCTAAACAATCACGCTTTCCAAAACAACCGAGCGAGCATCCCGCAGTCAACCTTCGCGCAACGGGCGGTAATCAATTTCCACTAATCGATTTTTCACTTCCACTTCTCACCTTCGAGATCTCATTGCGCGATTTAACCTTTGACCCCTGTCTCTTCCCCGTCGGCCGACCTTCGCGGGCAGATGGCCGGATTTCCTACCTACTCTGGGTTAGGGACAGAGCGCCGACTGTTGCTAGTAATTGGATTCCAGTGCGATTGGATACGAGGCGGGATTGAGGTTGGACAGAACTTGGCGTCGGGTATATTTTTTTCGATTTGAGCTGGGCGTTTGTTTTAAAAGGTTTCGGAGTGTTCTATGGTTGGAACAAACTTTGTGAAGGAAACGTTAGTCTTGCTGTGTCTGTTGAACTGGAGAGGTATTTGGAATATAACGCCGAATTCAGACGAACTTGCATTTTTCGAGCATGCTGTCTTTCAACGTAGACACCTAAACTCTGTTAGTCTGTATGTTTGTCGACTTGTTTAGTTTATTTTGTGAGATGCCTAGAGTTGTGTTGGACAGGCGTAACTTTTCGCATACAGAAGTTATCAGGGTCGCAGTACACATCGTTTCGAGCAGTGCAGAAAACTCTGTCTGAAAAACTCTGTTGAATGCCAAAACAGAAACTCAGCGAATTGCGAAACATTCCTCCGCAACAGATTTAATTTGCAGAATGATTGAAGATCTTGTTGATGTGTGAGAAACAAAAATAGTTTCGCGTAAATGACAAACGTGCTACTAGAGCTTTGTACATTCGGCGAGAATCGGGGATTCCCCTAAGATGTGACAATCGCGCTGTTTGGAGAAAAACGTTTTTTATTCTGGTAACCTGATATTAATTTCCAGTCCCTACGGCAGTGGTTCCAAACTAGGAATTTAATGAGTAAAGGGGAGGAATTTCCACTTTATAGTTCTACACTTACTGTTTGAAAGCACTTTCCTACGGTTTTTTGATGATTTTTGGCGTGATATGTTTGACCAAACGGGATGCTCTGCTCTGATATCGGATTATAATGGTGTTTTGTTATTTTATTTCACCCAATACCTACAGCCGTTAAAGCGTAAAACGTTTCTCCTGCCTTTTAGAAGCGAATGTGAAATACATGTTTGATTTGTAATATTGGTGGTAATTTATGTCAAGGGGGTGAATCCGTATTTTGTTTTGACTCCAAGGCCCCAGTGGTTGCCCCGCTAGCCTCCTCAACTGGCCAAATTTTGAAACAACGTTCAAATGAGATGTGTTAAACTAACACTTACAGCCATAGGCGTTGAATTTTTAGCAATTTTTTTTGGTGTGGAGTGACGAAACGATTAAATCCAAGCGGTATGACGTGTGATCGAATTGCACAAAAGACACCTATTAGTTCATACGGTCATTATACTCTCTGTTATCGCTAATATTAACGGTACATATAGCACAAGAGACGCGCAAAACTGGACTTCCTCCTGCGTTGTCAAATGAACGAAAATATATTTACGTCGCTTGCCTCGCATGTGTTTGGTGCAAAGCAGTTATAATGAATCCAGGAAATTTCTGAGGTGTCAGCATAGACTTTTTATAATGGCTGCCACCCTGGGAATTTTCAGTGGGGTGGCTTTCACCCCTGCCAACCCGGGAATCGACGCCTATGCTTACAGTGACAAGCAACGTTTAAAGTGCTCCGTCGACAAAGACAAACGTGGCCTTCGATTCCTTCTTTCATCACAGCGGTTTGTTGTTTACCGATGTGACGTCGTTAGGAAATTGATCTCAAGTGTTGATTGATGCGACTTTGGAATACTAAGACGCGCAATAACATACTGAAACTTTTCTCTTAAGTTTGACCTGTGTGAGGCTTCCAACCCTCTTCCCTGGAGATATAAAACTGCTTCCGTTTACGTAGTGAATTATTTGCATCATGCTTATGGTTTTCAATCATTGTTGCGTATTATACAACTGCTTTTTTCTGTTTTCCTTTAAAGTTGACATTAAAAGCAGTTTAAAAGTCAGTGCTGTTGCAACGCAAGTCAACAGTTTAAGTCGACCCGAGTTAAAGGGCTTCAACAAACATCGAATTTAAAAAAGAGATTCTCGAACCAGGTGGAAATGTGGAAAGTGATGTCATCATTTAAATCATTTTTTTTGATCAGACATATTGAAGTTTCATCGGAAAATGTGAAAGACCATCTGTATAGGCGTCGAAGCTAGTGGTTATGTAACTGACAGAGAAGCATACGTTTTGAGTGGTGGCAACTTGTATCCGATATGACAGTTCTGTTGTTCATACAGCCACGATCGCTTTCCCCCTTTTCACATCCCTCAACGTCCTTCATTTTACGAAAAGTCAATAATTATTCCGACGAAATATCAATAATTGTGCGGTCTTCTGTTTGTTTGCTAACGTGTCCGCCAGCAGCCACAAATCGATAAGACATGAATTGTTTGTTTTGCTTCTGTCATTGACCTGTGGATAACCGATTTGAGGCTTGCAGAAGCGACGTTTCTGTCTGATACGGATAAGGCTTGTATGCAATACATTCAAAAAACGAGATCTTTAATGCAAAGCAAGAGTATATTGCAGTTTTTACCCAAAACTTAATTAAGTTATCTTTTATTTGTAAACTCACTCACTTTTTTTAAAGCAATGCTACATGAAGCAAATATTTTTCGAAATACTTCTAATAAAAGCACTTCAATGGATTAAAGCCCCTTGTTCATGTGTTTAAAAATCTGTTTGATAAAAACTGGGTGGGTTAAATTTCTACTCAAGTAATTTGGTAGTACAAGTAGACTACCAAATAACCTATATTGCAAAACCCCAACGAAGCTAATCGAAGTCGCTAGCCTTTTCGTAATAGCCTATTTGACGCAATTTTTACTACGTGCCGTTCCAAAATTCTCACTTTATCTACTATCTGGGACAGTTTATTTATTTTTAGAAATTTTAAAGAGATCTGTGGTTAGTAGATCTCTGAAATATTTAAATCCTCATCAATTTTGCAATTAAAATCAGAACCCGAATCTAGTATGTTGCTCTATCAGTGACCTCACGTTTTGTCAAAACAACGTTTCAACTTTAATTTTTAAACCTAAGCGACTAACAAGGCATTAACCGACCACATTACGGTCAATAAATTGGACTTACACTGAGAAATATTGACAGGTCGCAATGAATCATGGCGCCCTAAAACGATTGGTGGTTCCCTATTTCCATCTAACATCCAATTACCCCCGAAAACACTTACTTATTCACGTTGAGAGCTGCGTCGTCTGACCGCTTACGCTTCGATCACAAACAGAATCAATAACACATGTTGCATTTTCTGACAAACCATTAGCAGTCAGATAAACAATTTATGGTTTTAAATAGTTTCAATAAGAATATACAAGCCAGTACTTGTGGGAAGGAACTCATGATGATAACAACATCGTTTGTCGGAAAGTAAAAAAAGGTTTTACTTAAGGACTGTTTTGTATCTTGTTGTTAACAATAGCAATTACGGAATTCGAATCTAAAATTGCGTTGTTTTTCTAGGGTAGTTTCTTTTTCAAACCAACCTTATTCTTGCTGAAAACGGCCAAGCAAAGCAAATTTCTCACACATGCCTATATTTTATTTAAATAAACCTATAACTTTGCTTTATGTGTGGGCTGCCCTAAATGTCCATGGTTGTTTTTACAGTTAAAAAATGCGGCCGTATAAATGGCCTTAGCTTGTTAGGAGTAAGCAGTAATCGAATTTTTATCGCTATTTTTCGATTGCTGAACGTAGGAAGCCATTATACAACGTTGATTAATTTTTGATCGACCGCCGCTTGGGGGCGTTAACGGTGGCGTTATTGATTGGCGAGTTTAATGTTGATTACCTTTTGCTCATATTCATTAGGCCGAAATGGATTTGTGCTTAGTAAGTCGTAGCGTCAATGTGGTTAGTTTTTGTGGCGAGGCAGTAAAGAATTTTGTTCTAGAGTGCATTTACATTTAGAGGCGGGCAAATACTTGTGTACAGGACTTAACTTGTAAATGAACAGAATTCCTGAAACGAATTATGTCTGTTGCAACTTTTTATGCAGCAGTTAACTTCAAAAAGAACAGAATTGCTAAAACAAACTGTTATGAAAGAATGTGGTAACAAGTTAAAGTAAAATGTGCCGACGTGAAACTTCGGAATGTATAATTTTTCGCCTTAAACACGGAACGTCAGTTGCTTATTCAAATAGAAATATAAGTTTTTACATCGTCTCATTTTGTTTTCTTCGCGGATGATCATGTTGTCTGTTGAAGGGACGGATATTACTCATTTTAAACACTCTGTTGGTTTATATAATCATTAAAACTTGTGGGTAACCGTACGTTTACTCATTTAGATGAAAAAGCGATGCGAATTTCATTTTTTTCAGCAAACATCGAAGCAGCTCATATCTTCAAACTGCAGTTAACCTTATTAGCAAAGTCCGGTATTATCGCTTTCAGCAAATTTCGTCATAGATTCGAAGGCAACAACAATAGGAGTGTGTGACGTCACAGACACAGTGCGCTATTCTCTGTGTATGTTGACAGTGTATTCCAGGCGCCCGTCGCGCGATCAAAGCTTCAGATCAGAGCAGTTCCGGTATTGGAGCGCATTGTCAGCCAACGCCATTGGATATAGGTGTGAATAATTAAAAAACAAGTTCGCGGTTTTCTGTTTTTCCGCTTCGCACGCGATCCTGTTTAAATCTTCAAAAATACACGCATGCGTTCCCAGAAAAGTTTTTCCAGTTCAAACCGAACTGGCAGCGCCTCAAAGAAAAATCTTTGAAACGGGACAGACCCATTTACGATCCCTAATCGCTTGGTAGTTCGCTTGGTAAAAGAAAACACTGCGACACAAAAGCACTAAATGAAATACCTAACCGGAGATAGATGTTTGGACAAAAAAATATCTGTATCTTGGCGTATTTATATGAACACTTCTTTCAAACGGTACTTCAGTCATGGGCCCCGGAACAATGTACCCCTCCTTTTTTTCATATCTATCTAAAGCTAAAAGTAGTAATTTTGTGGAAATAAAGTTCAAAGTCTAAATTGTTAACAAAGTAAATTCCCGGTTGGGGCATTTTAGCTTTGCAGGTCGGTTAAAAGGTTCGATGAAAAAGATTGATATTCACTGGTCTAGTTCATTGTGTAACGAACCTCTGACTATTTCCTGTTAAAAATCAACTTTCGTATATATCCTGGTGTCGTGCAGAGGAAAATAACTGCATGAATTATGTATGCACGTATATGGTAGCGCGTCATAGATGCCTCCCCACTTATGTTTATTAAAACTCACTATTTCACGGCATAGCTGCAGGGTTGGGGTTAGAGCGTAGTTCAGTGTCTTTCTTCATGTCTTTAATCGTGGAGCATCAGTAATCAATGGAGTACCTAGCGTGGATGAACGATATATCTTGAAGCAATGTTTCATTCAAATGTGAAATTATGTTTCCTGTGAAGTATAAACGATGGTTAAAGACAGCTTAATCTAAAACCTAACTGCCAGAGACCTTGTATGTGGCGAACACATTGCTAAGCAAGCATCGCTGTTGTCACTATGTGTGCACTGATGATGGCAGCAGCTGTGTTTTGCATTGCAATGTTTTGAGTTAGGTTTACAACGCCTAAAGATGTTGCTATTACATTCGACCCTTAGATGTACAGCGTCCCTTTATGTTAAGTTATATTATGTGTGAAAAAATGAACTAATACCCAGCTGTGCGCTACTTTTAGTGTTTTTTCTGGAACTTTACTAAAGCGCTGGTCAATTTGCTTTATTGAAGATTGTTATTCGGTTCCAGGGATGTTAAATCATTATAGCAGGCCCTCTTCCTGCATATTGTTTTCACTTTTTCCACCCTACAGCTTGCCCATGCACGTTTGGCATAAAATGTATTGTGAATTTGAATAAGACTTTTTCAGGTGGTAGATATGTTCATGGCAGTGTACCATATGTTTCGTTTGAGCCCATAGGCACAGGGGTTACCCCGCTTATTCTTTCGTAGTTTGCGCACACAAATCTCAGTTCCAGCGCCCTTATTATCAGCGGGAACGATTCGCCAAGTTTTTGTATCAACTCGCGTGACTCGCTTCATGTATCCGAGTTGACATTGTCAACAAAGTCGTGTTGTTCCTCACCATTGTCACCCAGTTCCTGATTTCGGCCGTAGATAAGGGAACCTGCGACTGAGGAAAAGGGTTTAAAGGTCTTTGTGTCATCTCGAAGCCAAGCCGCATAAAGGCTTACAACAATATTGATGTTTCCCACTGGTTGCTTGTTCGAATCCCGTCACTTGTTGGTTTAACTTTTATCCGACGGAATATTACATTTCGCTTGTTGCCTAACACGACTTCCAGGCGCAGCTTTATCAGGGAACCAAGGAAAGTNCCGCTATTTGACGTGTTGGTTTAGCAATGACATTGTTGTAGGTTCGAGATGGTTTTACCTGTGACGAGCACAAACATTACGCTCTCGGCTTTTCACTGGAACTCTCCAATGTAGTGATCAGCAGGGGCATTACTTGTGGGTTGCGGGAGGCTTTGCGAACGGTGTGTTGTGATAATAATTAGTTTGACAGGAGTTAGACGGGAAAAGTGAGTTTCCAAGTGATTGAAAGTTTGTGGTTGTGCTTATGAGTGGTGGTGGCTCGTTGTGGGTAGTTATAATCTAATTTGAAAATTTTTCAACCTGCTACAAGATTTTTCTGGTTTAAATAGTTTTTCAGACACTTTGTTGACAATGGACAATGAAAAGTAGTGTAACTTTATTATTATCTTGTCATTTTTGCTCCTTTTACAACTGGACCTCTTAAACTTTAGGTCAGTTATTTAGAGTCTTGATCTGACGCCTTTTTAGATATGGACACCTAAATTTAAAGCAATAAGCTTCGTTGTTGACAAGCGGCTTGGATTAGTTTGAGAAGAAACATAGAAAGTACGCAGACAAAATTTGATGAGTCAGCTAGGGACTTTTTCATTGTGACATATTTGTGTCATTTCCTTGAAAGGTCGCATGAATATTTTCTTTTGTAAGACAAATAAATTGCAGTCCAGGTTTAAAAAATGTTGAAATATTATTGTTTGGTTTTGTGACTGATTTTGGTTCCTCTTCCACAGAGAGGACGCCTATTGTTTTTACTCTGTTTTTTTCTGTATAATGCCGGTTTATTCCCACCGTTTGATCAGTAAAAGTCGAATATCTTCAACTTTCACATGGTAGATGGGTACCTGAAGTTGTGCACCGTAACGTTTGAATCCAGTTGACCCATCGGTTAACCCACAGACCCCCTAAACGTAAAAATTTACCAACAATAATTCCTAGTTTTTTTTTCATTTTCATACTGTAGGGTATAAGTTTTGCATGTTTATTGTTTTTCTGAAGACTCAATCAGTGACATGTGAACAAAACAATCTGCTTCATTTGTTGTGTTAATTCAAAAACTTCTTTATTTTACAGTGAGAAATCTTAGCATCATGTCAATCTAGGGGAACAATGCCAGTTTTAACCTTTGAACTCCCGACAAACGTTAGTTTTCAACGAAATGACGTGGTTTTCAAGTAAGCCGAACAATTCAACATTATCATGAGCTGCGAAATCGTGGAGCTTCAAGCTATGGAGAACCGGATCAGCGCAAGGTAGGTTTACGAGTGCCTTGTGGCGTGAATTCAACAAGCATCTGTCGCATGTGACCTTAACATCGTCTGAATTACCCTTCGTTATTAATTATGCAATGGTCACTGTGTTTAGGGGGCCTGAAGGATGTACTGCTTTCTTTTCCGTTTACATTAGGTTTTATGTTGTTTTCTTAAGCTGTAAGTTTACATGTAGTTCCAACCGCCGCCAGTCGAACGTTAAATAGCATTTTTTCGCATGCCGCAGGTGCTTTTCAGTAAGGAAACTTTGTATGATTGCGTTTGAATTACAGACAAAATAGTTGGCGCTTCGTCGGTCATATGTATTAGTTCGGACTTGAACAAACGCGTACACATTTAGATGTTGTTTAGCTGTACGAAGCCCCGAATGGAAGAACAAATTCGGTTGGGTTATTTTTAAGTCTCGTGGCCCATAGACATGTTGTAGTCTGCCAAGTACTGAACAACTAACGCTTTTATTTTGTTATAACGCAACAATTCAATATTATGAGCATTAAGGAAAGAACAACGACTTAATACTCTTCACACATAAACAGGCGACCCAAAATATTCTTGTGCAAAAAAATCGACTTTAAACGTCTTCCTATCATTATGTGACGCACAGTGGTAAGGTTTTATTCAGAAATCCACCTCAGCGCAAGGCTTTTAAGCCGGGTTGGTAAAATACCTGTTAAAATGATACAAATGTTTTATTTCACTTCTGATCTTCACGATTCCTCGTTTTACTTGCATAAATATTTGCGTGTTTGGTGCAAGCCACATTGTTTTACTGTTGACGACAAATCAATGCTTCC
>QXVZ01017295.1:20295-37750 GCA_008931825.1 Phallusia fumigata | reverse complement strand
GTTCTCATGTACTGAAGCCACCAGCGTCCATCCTCCCAAGTTTGTGACCATATCACAATATGTCTGATACTGGAAACCCTGTGAGTCTTCCAAAGTGTAGATTCCACTCGGTGAGGGGGTTTGAGAGTTATTTAGAATGTCTTGGCATGATTTGTAGCTCGCTGAAGAGACAAGAAGCTATTAGGCGTATTGACCTGGGCGATCTTGTTAAGACGCTTAATTTAATCGTGGCATATTAACACGGATACAACAAACAACCACTAGTCCTGTGACTTAAGTTTGACGTTTGTGTGCAAAGTCTTATTTATAACACAACATTCCATGTCATAACATTAACAGGCAATATTGGGCGAACATTCTACAATCGGTCTCGATTTTATAAACAGTCACCTGCTTTGGTGACGACGACCAGCAATATCACGATAAAACAAGTTTTTTTCATCATTCTTCTGCTGCGTAATTCTTTTCTCTTTTTGCATGTAAACTGAGCAGAACTCGCAAGTTTAGCATTGTATTTATAGTCGTCTTGCACATAGAAACTTTTCTCCGTCTGCCTGTCAATCATCGTCGGGTTTATTAGCACACGTTACCTCAAGGATCTATTATAATTAGTAAAGTCAATATTTGTTCACTTGACACTGACATCTTATTCTGTGTTATCGAAGAGAATTTTCCACTGTTCCTACGTGAAGTGTTAAACAATATTTGCAGTTACTATTTCTGTTTTCCTGCTGTTTGTTTCTTTGTTTCTTCTTGTTAAACTAACGTGATGGGAAAACTGCGGCAAAAAGCAGGTGACAATTGGAGAAGTTCGTAAGGTCAATGTGTCTTTCTGTAACTTTGGAAACGGTCATATGATGTGACATTTTGAATTGTAACAAATTTTGCTTCTGCGTGCATTGCACTAATGTGGCACAGAAAACGAAGGTGAAAACCTCAGCATTGAGGTTTCTTTAGGTTTCAAAAGTAAAGTATAAAAGATGGCAAAATTGTTTTTCACTAAAATACAAATATAGGCCGGTTGACATGCACAAATTTAAAACTTTGAGGCCCACCAATTATGCTATTTTGTAACCATTTACGATCGCAGCACACAATGTTCTTTTAACCGCTCAGAGGGATGAACGAGCGGCATGCGTCTCCGGAGTCCCAGGCCTACCGCTGGCCTGCACGAATGCATAAAAGCTAAACGACCAACAGTAAGCACAGAGAAGTTCTTATTTTATTTCCTATGTGCTTGGAAAGGCAAGTCTTAATCAAAAGGTAGTTAGTAAGCGCAATGCCGCTGAACTCGTATCACTTTCATGCTGATCGTACTGAAGGTCGTCACAGATTTCGGTATTTCGAATTTCTTGCTTGTTTACGTGGTGGTTTGTTGAAACGGTAAGATACCCGCAACCCAAGCCTCAAAACATATTTCAAAATGGAAAATTTGTTGGTCAAAGGCACTACATTAAATTTGGATTCATATCAAATTGCCCAGAATTTATACTTAGCAGACGTTACCTTAACGACCAATTATTGTAAGTGAAGTCAATATTTGTCCATTTGACTATGACATTTTGTTGTATGTTTTCGTAAACAGACTTACACTCTTCCAACGTGCAGCGTTGAACAATATTTGCAGTCTATTTTTGTTCTCCTGTTGTTTGTTTACTTGTTTTTTCTTGTTTAACTAACCTAATGGGAAAGCTGCTGCTCAAAAACAGATGAAATTTGAAGTTCAGCAGGTTAATGTGTCAGGGTTTTCTGTCAGTTTGTAAATAGCCATACAATGTGACCCTTTGTATAATAACAAATTTCGCTTCTGCTCGCAATAACGCCATCAAATTAATTAAACATCGCACTAATGTGGCACAGAAAACGACGGTAAAACCTCAGGGTTGGGGTTTCTCTAGGTTTCAAAAGTAAGGAATAAAAGGTGGCAAAATTTGCGTAGCGTTTAAACTTGTTGGCCGCTGAAATGGGTGAGACAAAAATTTTGCAGTAAGCAGGATAACATGCACAAATTTAGAACTTTGTGGCCCAGCAATCAATATTATGGTATGTCGTAACCATTTATGATTGCAACGCAATCAGCGTATCAAACACAGTGTTGTTTCTTCGGGTCACGGAATCCAGTTGGAGGGATTAAAGCGTCGCGTGCTTTTACGGAGTCGCCGACCGCTGGTCTACACGAAATATAAAAAGCTAAACGGCAAACGTATAAGTGGAAAATCAAGACCTAACCAAAAGGAAGTTGGTAATTAAGCGCAATGCCGCCAATTTCGCATCACTTACATGCTGTTTGTACTGATGGTCGTCACAGATTTTAGTAATTCGAGTTTTGTTGACTGTTTACACGGGGATTCCAAGTTAGGGTATTATTTCTTCTAAACATATTTAAAAATGAAAAACTTGGTCATTGGTTGGTCATTGGCACTGCATCAAGTCTTGGTTTGATTACGAATTGCCCAGAATTTTATGCAACATCGAAGTATGCCAGGTAATTAAATCCGTTAAGTGTTTTCGATATGTCCTATCAGCTGTGAATGTAAATGAGCTTAAAGTTGCACGACCACCCAGGTTGGCTCAAAAAATTTAGCAATTTTTCATGTGGATTCGGGTTTACCAAATCAGTTTTGATACCAAAATCTGTAAAGGGTATCTTGCTGTTTCGGAAGGTCTCTGAAACATGTTTGGAAAGGTTTAGTAAAAACATATAGATTTGTTTAAAAATATGACTTCATCTACACAAAAATTAGTCACCGAAGTCAAAGGTAACACAGCCTGATGATTTGAATGGTTTCACTCCACCGGCCGACTTGCACATGAAAACTTTTCTCCGTCTGACAAATCGTCGTGTGTTAGGGAATTCTGCAACGTTACAAACGGAATTTTTTTTGTAACGCGACACTTTGTATTGTAACCAATTTCGCTTCTGCGCGAAAGGACGCTTTCGATTCAATAAAACACCATACTATTTTGGCACAGAAACAGAAAACGACGTAAAAAACTTTAGCATTGAGGTTTCCTATGGTTTCAAACAATAAAAAGTGGCAAAATTTTCGTTGCGTTTTAAAGATATTTGCCACTAAAGTGCCTAAACGAATATCCTTGATTAAAACCGTCGACACTGATAACCAATGTTTATGTAATCACAACTAATCAAACTCCCTTGAGCAATATTGGGCGTCTACCCTTGAAAAAGTGTTTTCGTGTTTACGAAAGACGGTTGCACACACAATGCGATGATTGTAATGTTTGCGAAGGTTTATGTACACACATAACGATGATTGCGTTAATCAAGTGCGCCACAAGTGGATAAATTTAAGTTTATGACCGGGTACCGTTCGTTTTTTCATGGCAAAGCTTAAGTACAAACTGCAATTTAAAGTAAACAAATGCCAAATCATCGTCTTCACAATAGCCTGGCTGTTTAGAAACTGCGGTATATATGATTTACCTAGTTCAATTTGTGCATGTGAACTTCCATTTCGAATTTGTTGACTGTTTACATAGGGGTTTGCAGAAACGGTAGGTTATTATACCCGCAACACATGCATATTTCAAAAAGGAAAACCGCATCAAATCCTGTCACCTCATGTGAATGCTACCACGCTTAAAGACGAGGCACGACCACCATTTAACAGTTTGTCGTGTCCATTTGGATTTTCTTGTCAAACTTGTTGTTTTAAGTATAATTTTAGTTTTCGAAACAGCTTTGATGATTTAACTGCTTTTATCATAAACCTGCGAATGTGTTTACTATGACAACTTTTGTAGTATTTCTTTCACAAGCACTTGGATATGCTTTACCTGAGCAAAACCACAAGCATTGCTACATTAAAATTGTGACGTTTCGCGATGAAAGCAAACCAGTTTTACCCTCAATTCGGTTTCTGATGGTGTCGAGGTTTTATCAGGTTTTTTGGGTTTGTTTGCTGTAGTACAAACTGTTTATGCCAAAATAGTACTGTTTAGGAGCCGTTTTCATGTGGCCGTTTTTTCAAGTTTTTTCTTTTAACTGAATTGCCTCTTAAAACGACAAACCATCCAGCAAGATATCAGAAAAAGGGACAAAGAGACATCGAGTGAGATTTCGTTGTATCTTTGTTGCGCCAAACAAACGATTGCGGTATAAAATTGTACTGCGCCAAATTACGGTTGATGCGGATCAAATATGGGACTTCTGCTTGAGGTTAACAGTTTAGGCTCAATTTAATGTAGGCTAACTTGGATATAAGAAGGGTGCATTTACACACACCTTTGTAAAATGGGTTTAAAGCGAGCACACATAATTGTCGAGGTAAAAATTTGGAAGAAGTTAATGCATTGTTGGTAGATATGCCATTGAAGGAATCAAGCCATGTAGATTAAATAGAACAATGCGTTGAGTTTAAAATTCAATTATTGAAAAGTTATCGGTTTTGGTCAATCACGAAAACAGCGCTCTTAGCGATAAAAGAGCAGAAAAGTTGTTTCAATGAGATATTTGTCGACACTGTATGAGGTATGGGTGCCATAGCCGTTGTTAGTCCACCCAGCAAAGTCACCGCAGCGTTTGGCATCGTAGTTGTATCCGGTCGAACCGATACAAGCGTGGTGGGCGCCGAGAAAACTTTCGCTAACTTTTACACCAGGGCACAAGGCAAAACTGTCGTCCTTACCGTCGAGCACTCGAAACTAAAAATAGTATAACTGAGAGTTCTAGGCAAACCTTTGTCAAAATAGTAGTTTGCCGTTTTTATCATTATCTTGATGCCAATAAACAAACAGAACAAAAACGAGCATCTGGAACCGGCCCTAGATAAAAAAGAAGTAAAACACAGAGTAATCCATATCAAGCATTTTGACTGCTTCAGAAGTTTTTTACCGACAACTTCTTACCTGTATATATCCGGGTGTCAGGTGCTGCTGTGTGCTTGGACCAAAATGGCTGACCAAATCTCCACCGTTTCCTTCGTCAAACACGACAGGTACTTGGGGGCCGTTGTCGGCTGGCCATGAGTATTGTCTGGACACCACAGGAAAGTAATACTTGTACGTAAAACAAGTTGCCGTTGAAATAATCGAAAAAATCTGAATAGGTTCTGTATCTCATGTATGATGCTTGCCTCCAATCGTCCAGCGGTGTATCATTGGGAACCTGAATACGATGAATTTTTTACAAGCATCGCATCAAAAGTATATGTTATGCTTTTGTTTGACAATCCACTAATGCCTCAAAACTTAACCTCGTCAATCAAGCCAAACTTTACGGGTATTATTCACCTGTGACGAAACAAGAAACTCGCATTTAAATGCATTAGGAAGTTACGCTATACTGACGTCTTTAATTACCTTTCAACAACTTTGCTTTACCTGCCAAATCATTAGATTCTTTGCTTCGATGTCAAAGTAACCGGGGTTTTTTAAATCATCGGCGGTCGCTGAAACCACACTGCCAAATGTATTGTGGTTCATCCAGTTTTCGGCTCTAGGTTGTTTAGAAGATGAACCTTGCTCACTCTACCACCTGTCGCCCTTCGTGCATCTCCCGTTATCTTGGGCGTTGTTCTCATGTACTGAACCCACCAGCGTNCTGCCAAATGTGTTTTGGTTCATCCAGTTTTCGGCCCTCGGTTGTTTAGAAGATGAACCTTGCTCACTCGACCATCTGTCGCCCTTCGTGCATCTCCCGTTATCTTGGGCGTTGTTCTCATGTACTGAAGCCACCAGCGTCCAACCTCCCAAGTTTGTGACCATATCACAATATGTCTGATACTGGAAACCCCGTGAGTCTTCCAAAGTGTAGATTCCACTTGGGGGACGGGTTGAGGAGTTGTCTAGTACGTCTTTGCATGATCTATTACTCGCTGAAAGTTATTGAAACATATTAGGCCCATATGGCAATACTTAAAGGCTCATGCCTGCTAAATCTAACCGTTAGTTTGTTCCTATCGCGTTAGGTCAAAATAAACAAAACAACCCTTCGATAAACTTCTCTTGACCTTGATCATCTTGTTAAAATGGTAAATTGTACTATGTAGTTACGTAAGACGGATCTATTAGTCCAAAGGTTCAACTTGCGTTTAGGAAAGTCAGATTCTACAATTAGTCTGAATTTGTATGCGTAGAATTACCTGCTTTGGCGACGACGACAACCAGTATTACGATGAAACAAGTTTCTTCTATCATTTTCATGCTGTTCAATTCTTTTCTCTCTTCGCTTGCAAAATGTGTAGAGTTCGCAAAGTTAGCGTTTTATATGTATCTACAGCCGGCGTGCACAAAGAAAATTCTCTGCGTCAATCTTTAAAATATTTGTTTAGTCGCCTGTCATAGGGCATAGGCTATCGTATGTCCTTGACTTGTTTTAATTAGCCATAATCAGTGTGTGATCACTTAACATTATTAACCTAATCTGAACTTCGAACAGAAACCAACCCTGTTTGTACGTCATTGCGTATTGAACAGTATTTGCGGTTGAGATTAGGACTTTAATGTAATCAATAAATGCATCCTAATTCTGCTTCCTTGTTGTTTGTTCTACTGTACGCAAACACTTGTCCTGTACCAAAGTTCAACTTTTGATTAAGAATTCAAAAGGCCAAGTGTGTGTTACGTATCAAATAGGACAGCATACTTGTCAAAGTAGAAAACATTTATTCAAAGTCCAAATTGAAAGGATATCATCATAAAGAGATTCATTTCTGTGTAGCCCATTAAACGATAGTTTCCCTACATACACTGTTTCCTATTACATATATTTTTGCATTGGTTTCTTACCACAGCATCTTTTATTGCGACTTTATTATCCCAACTAAACAATTGCGATGTAAAATTGCATTGTACTAAATTACCAAATGTGAATCATTATTTTGGTGCATAATTAGGATTTTATAAAAAAAGTTCTGGGATCTTAACAGATGTTTCAATACACATGTTTTAAAGGGGTTTTAGACGATGTTCCTGACGTAAGGGATAGATTGTTTAAAGAGGAAAAAACCCACATTAAAATAAGCTTTTTGCCGTCTCGCATAGGACAATACAATTGATGCATTAGGAATATTAGTCAATAATTAATCACAAAAAGCGCTCTCAACGATAAAACAGCAAAAAAGTTGTTTCAATCAGATATTTGTCGACGCTCCAGGTTGTGTGTGTGCCATAGCCATTGTAAGTCCATCCAGCAAAGTCTCCACAGTACTTGACATTGTAGTTGTATCCGGTCGAACCGAAGCAAGCAAATTGGGTGTTAGTAAAACTTTCGCTCACTTTCACACCAGGACACATTGCATAAACATCGCGCTGGCTGCTGAGCACACGAAACTACAAATGACAAAATTTTAACAAAGTTTGCTAAAATGCCAGTGTACAAGTTGTGCCTTTCACTTTTCTCTCGATGCGTAGAAGCAAATAGAACATAACAATTAAAAACTAGAAGGGTGGTTTTTCACAATATGTTTTCAAATACTTTGTATTGTGCCAACTGTCAAAACATAAAATTTCTGGGTGACCTATTTTATGATCATTTGCGTTTTACGTAATCATATTTTATTGCCGTTTGACAAATATAACGCTTTTGGGCGCCTGTGGGTTAACGAGATGCGTCAACCGGGATTGGTAATTTAACTTCTTAGCAGTTTACAGTTACTTAACAACAACTTCCTACCTGTATAAAGCCTGGTGTCAGGTACTGCTGTGCGCTAGGGCCAAAATGGCTGACCAAATCTCCACCATACCCTTCGTCAAACACGACAGGTACTTGAGGGCCGTTGTCGGCTGGCCAGGCGTATTGCCTTGAAACGATAGGAAGAAAAATTTTGTACATGTTGTACAAGTTACCGTTGAAATAATCGAAAAAGTCGGTATCGGTTCTGTATCTCATGTATGATGCTTGCCTCCAATCGTCCAGCGGTGTATCATTGGGAACCTGGTAATGAAGAATTAAATGAATAAAAAATTATCGAAACATCAGCTGACTGTTACATTTAGGTAGTTCTGTATTATTCTAACATTCCTGGTAATGTCTTTAGAACATAAACTGAGTAAATGCTTTAGAGACATCTAGAAAACAAGATACATTCAATTAGTACAACCTGCCAAATCATCAAATTCTTTGCTTCAATGTCAAAGTAGCCGGGGTTTTTGAAATCATCGGCGGTTGCTGAAACCACACTTCCAAACGTATTTTGGTTCATCCAGTTTTCGGCTCTAGGTTGTTTAGAAGATGAACCTTGCTCACTCGACCATCTGTCACCCTTCGTGCATCTCCCATTATCCTGCGCGTTGTTCTCATGTACTGAAGCCACCAGCGTCCAATCTCCAAAGTTTGTGACCATATCACAATATGTCTGATACTGGAAACCGTGTGAGTCTTCCAAAGTGTAGATTCCACTTGGAGGACGGGTTAAAGAGTTGTCTAATACATCTTTGCAGGAGCTGTTGCGTGCTAGGAATAATAAGTTGTTTTTCAGACTTCAAATGATTCGACTTGAGGCATAAAGATTTGTAATAACTGCACTCGATGATACAAGAAAGAAACTTCGCAAGTTTTTCACGACAGAAAGAAGTATAGTTACCTGCTTTGGCAGGCAACAACTAGAAGTACCACGATCGCGCAAGTTTCCTTGATCATTTTTCTTCAGGTGATTTGTTGTCTTTGCTTGTGAAATGGCGAAAGCTAGGTAGCGTTATATATATACTGCCAACAAGGTGCGAAAAGTTAGCAATGTTTGCTTGTTAAGCGTTGAACAATATTGGCATACATGTCCACGCCAATAAACTGTTTCGCCCGAGAATAATAGAACTCTTTGTAATCAGTATTGGGCAGGAATTTCCCGTTGCGTTAATGGTTACTTAGGTTCTGATTCCTTTTGTTCCTCTTCGCAGTCTGACTAACGTCAGCGCTTATTAAAAATGACACTCGATTATTGACCGAACGTCACTTGAACGTGGTACGGCGATCGCGGAAAGGGGTTCGGGCAAACACGCTTAACTTGTGGCTAAGAGAAGTGACACAAAATGATTAAGGATGTGTTGCGCTGGATAGGTCACAAAATTTCCAGACGTATCAATGTAATGTGCATCAGACGACATTTCTGTGGTTTTGTTGCAAATTTTAAGTTCCTCGCCTGTCAAAATAGGGAACTTGATTTAAACGCATTTTAAGGACTTACAGAGTATGCGATGATTCAGGAATCTTTAGACTGAATGCCTGAGGGTTTGGTTTATTTAGTCGGGCTTGTGACACGCTAAAATCACACAGAGAACACGTGTCAACACTACGTCGTATTAAACAGACGGGGCACGATGCCGAAAAATAGCTTGCTTTTTTAGTACTGCTCGTTTTTAGACACCCCAAATTCAAATAAGCCACCAGGGCGCTTGGTAACGTAAGTGCATTTGGTAGTTTAAAGGCTCGGTGCAGGCTAGATTCGCTTGGTACTACGAATACTGTCTGTGATGCAATTTAGATGGGGTGTAACTTGTGAGTTTTACAGATTGCGCATTTAGAAACTCGTAAATCTTGCTATCATTGCTGGCGGTTATTTTAGTATATGGCAAGGGGATGAGATTAGTAAATATAGTAAGTACCGAATTGGAAATGGCAAAGCGAGGAAATACTACAAGTGTCGGGCTACTGCAAATTACTGAGGGCAAAAACATTTTTGTCGCAACATGCATTTTAATTGACGTGCGTATTACCCTATTGTGCATACGAGTATCAAGTAAACTTATCAGTACCCCCTTTGAAATCACCACTCAGTTTTCGTACCTTCTGTAATTTCTGGAAAGTTATAATCGTTCTCGTGTTTAAATAACAGAAAATTTTGTTTGTATAGTGTGGATGTAAAGTATGTTTCTATATAATTGACCTTGTTATAATGATTTGTATCCTATAATAATCAATATAATAATTCAGTATCCTCGTACCCCTAGACACAGATCTCGTACCCTTGGTTAAAAACCATTGAAATATTGGATTGATTTGATCACGTAAACAGGCCCACTGATGCAAAGGGATCAACAACCTAACCCCAAAACATACTTCAACATTTGTGGATGTTACAAAAAGGTTCGACTCAAACAACCAACATTTGACTTGACGAGCGGCAAATATACCCCGATCCATTCCCAACAACGAGTGGCAGTAATGGGCACCTTCGAATGTCTTCAACATCGTTCACCCTCTGTCTCGTTAAACTCACTTTCTTCTAAACCAACAACACACACTTTACAATGACCGCGTAGCTTCCAGCACGTTTTGTTATGATCCATCGTTCACCTCCATAATGATCCACTTCCTTTTTTATTTTAACGCTTAATGACGTCCTGACGTTGAGCAGCTTTTTCCGGCTAGGTAATAGGTTTTGTGCTGTTGGTTCGCTACGATTATTTTATCTGGCGAAGTTACCTCAATTTGAACACATAGTAACATGACTTTGAATGAAAGCTACAACATTCGCTGAGACAGCACAATTATACTGGTGGATATTATGTAAAATTTTGCTGAGTAAACACACACAAATTAAACCTATCGGATGCGAAAAGTAGGCTATGGTTTTGAAAATTGTGTAGACACAAATTTAAAAAGACACAACTTCTTTATTTAAAAAATCAGTAAACGGTCAGATATCTCTTTGTTCTATGTGTATGAATAGGGAACTCAGAAACAAGCAATTGAGCCCTGGTTGATTAGCGCAACAAATCAAGTCAGCTTACCAACACATATTTGGCATGGTGATTACATAGCGGATCAGTTAAAAATTTAAAAGAGGAAGCAACCTATATCAGTCGTTTCCAGTTTCTGTGCCGTTAGTGAAGTGTTTCGTTTAACTGCTTACGATTTTATGCGCAGAAACGAAATTTAATACAATAAAATACAAAACAATATATCAACGTTTCACAATCCAAGAAATCCCGTAAACAAATAAAGAATTTTAGAGGACAAGCAAGCGAAACGAATTGAAGAATGCAACCCAAGGTCGCAAAAATGCTTTCAAATACTTTTCATTGTGCCAACTAATAAACCAGAAAACTTTCCGCTGACTTACTTCATTAAATATTGCTGTTTCAAAACTTTTTCGGTTGCCTGTGGGTTAACGATGGATCAACTAGGGCCAAAAGTTACAGTGCACAACTTAAATACCCATCTATCATGTGTGAAAATTTCAAAAAGTTTGACCCACCAGTTCCTTCGACAAACACGACAGGTTACTTGAGGGCCGTTGTCGGCTGGCCAGGCGTATTGTCCCGACACTATGGGAAAGTAATACTTATACATGTAAAACAAGTTGCCGTTGAAATAATCGAAAAAGTCGGTATCGGTTCTGTATCTCATGTATGATGCTTGTCTCCAATTATTCATCGTTGGACGACATAATGTTCATGGCAGATTATACATGTCGCCACGCGCGCACAGTAGTTTGAACACTTTGCTGTTGGTTTTAAAGTGTCTGTGGAAAACACCAGAGATTTATGTTGTTTAAAATTTCGTAAGGCGCAGCTAGGGCCAACAGAGCTGTGATGATCCTTAATTGCGACGTGATGGTTTCAGCCAATGGAATTTTGTGGTGACTCTTCAGCAAATTGCCATGTCTGCCGCGACCATAAACCGAAGCTGGACAAGAGGCTTTACCTGGTGGCGACAGACGTGACAATCTTGACCGTAATTTGATCGCACAGGCTTTAAGTCATGCCTTACAACATTACTCAAGATTTAATGCCACAAGCTGTAGGATTTTAGTCGACCTTATGTTGTTTACACTGCAGAGTGTTATCACGCAGTACCAGAATGGGTTCTACACTCAACGCAGTGAGATCGTCGCTGGGGATAACCACTCGGTGTCTATTGTAAATATCGCAGTTCATTTTATTAATATAGACCAAGCACGGTTGCTGCTGCCAAGAACAGGACTCATTAAAAAGTTTATTGATGACGCTATTTGGTTATCATTCGGTGAAAAAATAGTACCTGCGTAACACGCCCTTGGCAAGCTTTAATCTCTCGGGGACTGACGTTAACCTTTCGCCCCCTGAACTCCAACTGTTCGAGTGCACAACTAGAATTTCTGGATGTTTATTGCGATCTTCAAAGGTGTGCGACTGAGAAAGCCTAACAAATGGCCCTTAAACACAATGCATAGCACAAAGCCAGTGTGAAACCCGCTTAAAGTTGGCAGGGCCCCTTCCACCAAAAGTTCACAGTTTAGGCTCATTTGAATATAACTGAAACATTTGTAGATGATTTATTACACAAGTGGTCGAAAAATTAAAGCATTAGTGAATATAATTGAATTATCACAAACAACATTACTCAGCGATAAAAAAGGAAAAAAGTTGTTTCAATGAGGTATTTATCGACGCTCCAGGTTGTATGGCTTCCATACCCGTCGTCAGCCCATCCCGCAAAGTCTCCACAATATTGGGGAAGGTTGTTATATCCGGTTGAACCGACGCAAGCAAATTGGGCATGATCAAAAGATCCACTCACTTTCACACCAGGACACAGAGCGTAAGCGTGATTTTTGTAACCCAGCACACGAAACTGAAATGACACAACTTAAAAACAACCTTTGTCCAAATGGCAGTCTCATTTTTATCTTGCGTTTTTTTTCATTAATCAAACAGAACAAAAACGGGCATTTTAACTCTTTTAACAACATCTCACTTGTATATATCCGGGTGTAATGTACGGCTGGGTGTTTGGCCCAAAATGGCTGACCAAATCTCCACCATTTCCTTCGTCAAACACGACAGGTACTTGAGGGCCGTTGTCGGCTGGCCAGGCGTATTGTCCCGACACTATGGGAAAGTAATACTTATACATGTAAAACAAGTTGCCGTTGAAATAATCGAAAAAGTCGGTATCGGTTCTGTATCTCATGTATGATGCTTGCCTCCAATCGTCCAGCGGTGTATCATTGGGAACCTGGTAAAGATGAATTAAATGATGAATAAAAAATTATCGAAACATCAGCTGACTGTTATATTTTGTTAGTTCTGTATTATTCTAACATTCCTGGTAAAGTTTAACATAAACAGAGTAAATGCTTTAGAGATATCTATAAAACAAGATACATTCAATTGGTACAACCTGCCAAATCATCAAATTCTTTGCTTCAATGTCAAAGTAGCCGGGGTTTTTGAAATCATCAGCGGTTGCTGAAACCACACTTCCAAAAGTGTTTTGGTTCATCCAGTTCTCGGCCCTCGGTTGTAAAGAAGATTCGCCTTGCTCACTCGACCATCTGTCGCCCTTCGTACATCTCCCGTTATCTTGAATGTTGTTCTCATGTACTGAAGCCACCAGCGTCCAACCTCCCAAGTTTGTGACCATATCACAATATGTCTGATACTGGAAACCACGTGAGTCTTCCAAAGTGTAGATCCCACTTGGAGGACGGGTTGAGGAGTTGTCTAATACATCTTTGCAGGAGCTGTTGCGTGCTAGAAATAATAAGTTGTTTTTCAGACTTCAAATGACTCGACTTGAGGCATAAAGATTTGTAACAACTGCACTCGATGAAACAAAAAACAACGAAACAATGCAAGTTTTCAAGACAGAAAGAAGTATAGTTACCTGCTTTGGCAGCAACAACTAGCAATACCACGATCACGCAAGTTTCTTTGATCATTTTTCTTCAGGTGATCTGTTGCCCTTGCTTGTGAAATGGCGAAAGCTAGTTAGCGTTATATATATACAGCCAGCAAGGTGCGGAAAGTTAGCAATGTTTGCATGTTAACCGTTGGACGTTTTTTCCATCCACATATTGTTAGCGCCCTCCAAGACTTTTATGGCCCAGCAACAATATTGGCATAATTGTTATGCCAATAAACTGTTTCGTCCGAGAATAATAGAACTCTTTGTAATCAGTATTGGGCAGGAATTTCCCGTTGCGTTAATGATTACTTAGGTTCTGGTTCCTTTTGTTCTTCTTCGCAGTCTATTTGACTAACGTCAGCGCTTATTAAAAATGACACTCGATTATTGACCGAACGTCACTTGTACATGGTACGGCGATCGCGGAAAGGGGTTCGGGCAAACACGCTTAACTTGTGGCTAAGAGAAGTGACACAAAATGATTAAGGATGTGTTGCGCTGGATACGTCACAAAATTTCCAGCCGTATCAATGCAATGTGCATCAGACGACATTTCTGTGGTTTTGTTGCAAATTTTAAGTTCCTCGCCTGTTAAAATAGGGAACTTGATTTAAACGCATTTTAAGGGCTTACAGAGTATGCGATGATTCAGGAATCTTTAGGCTGAATTGCCTGAGGGTTTGGTTTATTTAGTCGGGTATGTGACACGCTGAGATCACACAGCGAACACGAGACAACACTACGACGTATAAGTGGTGGCTCATATGCAACTCAAAATGGTCATTAACTAAAGAGCAAATGGGCTGATAAAATTCGAAAAATGTCTTGCTTTTTCAGCACTCTGTTTGTTTTTACGTTTAATGCAAGCCACCACGACGAAAAGTAGTCTCGCTTGATATTCCAGGTGCATTCGGTACGCCTGGAAGTATGCATACAGCATAAAATGCATTTTGAAAAAGTGAAACTTGTGAGTGATACTGTTACGCATTTAGATAGAGCGAAACTCTTATTTTTAACTGTTAACACTGACGTTTAGTGCTTTTGGGGCAAGGAGATCAAGATAATAAACAACTTGTAAGTATGCAATGGAATTGGCGAAGTTCGGAAAAGTGTCAGGCTACTACAGGTTACTGAGAGCGAAAACAAGCTGAATTCGCATTGTGCGCGACTTTACCCGCTGCATGCGTTTTATTTTGACGTGTATTACCACTTGCGCATACAAATACCAAGTAAATTATATTGAAGTATTTGAATTGAAGTACAATTTGCATGTGACGTCATAGATGCGCGTTGGAGATTGTATTTGACCCGATCACGTTAACAGGGCTACTGGTGATAGAGGATCATCATCTTAGCCCCAAAACGTACTTGAACATTCGTAGAAGTCGCAAAAACGTTTCGTTTCAAACGATTAATATTTGACTTATGAAGCGGCAAACATAGCCCGATCCCTTTCCAATAACGGATGGCAGTAATGGTGACCTCGACTGCCAGTTCACCCTCTCCCACACGGTACACTCACTTTCTTGTGAGTCAACAGCACACGTTTTGCAATGACCGCGTAGCTTGCAGCGCGCGTTTCCTATAATCCATCGTCCACCTCCATTATGATTCACTTCCTTTATTATTCTACCGCATGATGATGTCCTGACGTTGAGCACATTTTTCAATCTTGGTATTGAGCTGTTGGGTCGTACCATAGTTTCATCAAGCAAATTTACCCTCAATTTAACCCATAGTAACAAGGCATTGGATGAAAACTACAACATTCGCAGGGGCAGCACAAAACTGGTGGTTATTAGGCAATTTTTTTTAATTTGTTGAACAAGTGCACAGTTCAAGCCTATCGGATTGAATGTTAGCTAATGGAAAAATGGGCCAAGCGTCTTGTTAGAACGTATTAAACGGTACCTACCTTTTATTACAAACTTGAGTACATTTTCTGTGGAAAAAGAACCATCCCAAATGGGACGAGTACAACGCACCCAATTCCAAATATTTCAAACACTGTCTACGTAGTTAAATCACAAATTGTAGCCAAAAAATCGTGTAAAATATTTCATCGATTTAATAAGCGCTCTTAGGCCAGGTTTGTCTGTAGATACGTTGAAGACCCGTCTAGCGCAGACCTAAACGCTGTATTTTCCGTTGAGGTCATTCGAAGCAGTGAACAGTGTACCTAAAATCGCAACAAACTTCACACAACATTTTTTGCAATATTTTTAGGCAATTGTGCTTGGTAACACTTTGAAAACGTACCTTCAAATAGTGTGCATTTATTTCTATGTAAGCTATGGCGTACTGTAGAAAATGGTGTAAATATCAAATTATTGTTTAAAAAGAAGCAGGTATATCTTTGTCTCCTTATCGTGTGTATGCATAGGCAACTCAGAAACAGGCAATTAAGCCCTAGTTGATTAGCGCACAAATCATAAAAATCTTCATAGGATATTATTAATGATCTCTTCCTGTTAACTTGGTGACGTCAGAGTAAGAACGTTGGCAAATACGTCAACAGTAGGCTTTTTATCATTAGACGTTAGTACTTCTGATGCAGTGTGTGCTATAATAAAACTGCAGCTAGCACTTGTGTTGTGACAGAGCAAATATGCATAAAGTTTTAGTGTTTTTCAGCAAATTTTGTCGAACGTTATAATCTAACGTAATGATGTTACAACATGTAAACATCGGTATAAAGCAACCTTTATGAATTAGACGAAAAAGACGCAAAAAATTTGGTTAGCTATTGGTACATAATAAGTATACATGCTATTTTGTAATTTCAGCATTTTTAAATTTCAAGCATTTTGATTCCGCATTGAACCTTTTCAAGTTTCTGCGAACAATTGTATAAATACTAAAGTACAAGATCGCTGTAATCGTTGTTCATAGTCCACTACATATGTTTATTGATGTAATTTATGTTCGTTATATAATACATGTTTGATATGATTTGAATTGCTTATTAGCAATACAAAAGTACAGCAATGAAAAGTTTTTGGATAATTAGTTTGTTTATTGTAACTTCCTTGTCATGGATTTCCTTTCAATCTGCACATGCGGAAGGTTTGTCTCACTTCATTTTTTATTAAGTAGACGTTTCGACAGTTATAATACGTTATCATCAGTTAACTTGCAGTTATTTATGCTATCAAGTAACTTTTGGTTCTGCAATAACTGTTAGGAGACCAACAAGTTTTGCGATTTAGCTTGTTTTGGTGAGCATACGAACCCTAAAAGTGCTGGAAAACTGGTATGTTTTCCACATATCTTTTATTCACAGTGTTCATCTCCAAAGAGGAAGCATCTGAGTTTCTGGTTCGAGTCAAGCGTGCCGGAATTGAGTCTGAGTGTTACGAGGAAGTATGCAGTTACGAAGAAGTTCGCGAGTGCTTCGGATCCGGAGAGAGAACGGTAAGATGATTAAAAGTTGTCGTTTAATGTCCTGTACACCAGAGCTTCCCAAACGCTTTAGTCTGTGACCTTTTTTATTTGATTCAATTTCCCGCGTCCCTTCGCGTTTGAAACTGTAACAACAAACACAAACAACAAACAAACTTTTCGAAAACAGTGTAACCCCCTGCAGGCTCACGACCTTCAGTTTAGGAAGCCCTAATGTATGCTGTCACTACCAAGGAGAATTTTTTTCGCATTTCGGCCGACAAAACCCGGCAATTCTTATTCATAGAAGAAAGAAAATCTAATTTTTTCACCTTTACTACTTTTAAGCATTGAAACATTCAATGTTGCGTAGCTGTTTGGTACGTGCCTGAATATATTGACATTTTCTCTACAAACGGATTAGCCCATATTAAGCTTTTTGTCAAAATCACTGTCAATGATAACGCATTTTCTAAGATTTTTTCTGCCCTAATGTGAGCAGCC
>QXVZ01017295.1:0-17756 GCA_008931825.1 Phallusia fumigata | reverse complement strand
AACTTGTGTAAAGTTTCCAGAAAACTCGTCATTTGTTGGTTGTGGCGCTGGGATTGTTCTTCCATGAGAACTTTTTGTTGCTCCAGCTGATTCCTAAGGAGTTCCACTAATTCCTTAGTTGTCATATTGTAATAACTTTTTTTACAGAAAGTTAATTACATAGAATAGTTAAGAAAAGATATCACGTAGATTCTTTGTAAATCCTCGTCGCCAATTTGTTGTATTTTCATGTTACACCGCCATGCGGTATCATAGAATGACTGACAAGGTCACAAAAAGTAAAGCACGCCTGGACGCAATCATGCATAACGGGAGATCGTCAAGCGTGAAATAACATAGAGATATAGACGAACGCTGCGGTTACAACTTGATACATGTAGTAACGAACACAATTTTATAATAACACAACAGCTAGAAACCCCAAAAAAACTATAACTTAAAGCTGGTAGTTAAACTGAGCGGCTGTAAAACTAACAAAATACAAACAGACAAATGCGTTTCGTTGAATATTAAGTTATTTGCATTTTTGTGTTTGATCTTCATCAGGCCTATCCCAATACGCAACAAAGATCGGGATGTGGGGTAGTAAATGTAGTACAATATTACTAAAATTAACCTGTTATATTAGATAAAAGTTCGGTTCAGGTTAACTATAGCCAGTACGGTATGGGACAGAATATTAATAGCGCATATATGCTATAGACATTTAATCGGTTTGCAATCATCTAATGTCAGGCGCAGGCGTTTCAATTATACTAATCGTTTGTTGTTGTTTCAGAAATTGACGAGTGCGCTGTCAACCCGTGTGAAAACAACGCAACTTGTTATGATTTGATCGGAGACTTTGAATGCGATTGCTTGGCAGGGTACACCGGTAAAAATTGTTCCATCGCTAAGTGCTAAGTTACCGATGTTACTTGAAAGTTTGATCATGGTGAAGCTGCAGTGCGTTCAACCACGATCCACCAACTGTGCCCTTCATATTTTGCTACATTACGTGAATTAGAACCTTTGTAAGAATTTGTAAGTTTTATGCGACTTTTTTATCGCATTTCAGCACACTCCACCAAATTTCATCTAACAAGACCCCTTGTTATTAGACTGAAATCTAAAACTAACAAAACATTTTCTTGTTTTGTCTTTGTTCTGCTTTAGACATTGATGATTGTGAATCGAATCCTTGTGCAAACGAAGCGACATGTTACGATTTAGTGGATGATTATTCTTGTACCTGTTTGCCTGGCTACACCGACAAAAACTGCAGCACAGGTAACGCTGCGTGTGATATGCTTTCAAGAAAAAAATCGGTTACAAAGTTTACATTGCTTTAACTCGGTTAACTTGGAATCAACATTTCACTTAGGTTTAAATATGAGTTGTTGCCACAGTTATACGCCGAGGACAACAAAACCCAAGTTTGATGGTTTATTTTGAGCCAAGGCTTTGGACTTCATTATACTTGTGTAGAAGTAAAAATTAATTTCGAAGACAATAGTCTGAGCGACACATATATTATAGATACTCCCGCGACAACTCATTTTCACCAGGTGTTTAAAATTGGTAGATATTGATGATTGCGAATGGGATCCATGTGAGAACAATGGCACTTGTACCGACCTGGTCAACGATTACAACTGCTCGTGTGTTGCTGGTTTCACTGCGAAGAACTGCTCCATAGGTATTTATGTTCGTCTGTTTGTGGGTTTACATCACAAGTCACAAAGTTTATCAATGTTTTTAAACAGTGATAAAAATCTAGGAAAGAAATGCGTTTCGTACAAACATAATATGTACAAACCAGTTGAGATTTTAAAGCTGGGGTGGGGGTGTAGTTTTTGAAGTTGGTAAATTTAATTCCGGTCAACCCATCGAGTCTACAGGGTTGCAAAACGCCGCTCAATTTTCAGGAAAAAACAAGCAACCTAGACAGGATTAGACCCACAACAATGCGATCACAGGGCAGTCGCGCTAACCATTCGGGCTTCTTTTCCTGTTTATATTGATTGCTTGATGATCATCGTATCCGTATTTTGAAATTGATAATGCCAGTACAACGACATAACGAGTTTGCGGAAGCTGACAATAACTTTAAAAAGTTTTTGTTTTTGCCTCAATTAACATAGACAATTTACACACTTAAATTTACATAGACAATTTACACACAGATATTGACGACTGTGCATCGAGTCCATGTGAGAATAACGGCACGTGTTTTGATCTCGTTGATGATTTCCAGTGCTCTTGTGTGTCTGGCTACATCGAAAAAAATTGCTCAGTCGGTAAGTGCAACTGTAAGAAACATCCAGCAATCAACTATTGCCTTCAATAAAGCTTTGACACTACCCAATGTGACTATTTTCATAATCTTTTACAGTACAGTACGGTAAGCATTAAGTTGTACTTTTTAACACTTTTTAACTTATAACTATACGTGTTTTATAATACTATTCATGTAGTTTTGGCACTCATTTGTTGCACTACGAATATAAGTGTTAAATTCCGAGAACTTCTTCAGGAATTACACTCCTGCAAATTAAGGGTGTACACGTACTTGTTTATTGCATTAGATTTCGATGATTGCTCCTTGAACCCGTGTGAAAATAACGCCACTTGTTCGGATGAGTTGGACGACTTTTACTGCGAGTGTGAAGCGGGATTTACATCCAAGAACTGTTCCATCAGTGAGTTAACAGAATTCTTTCCGACGCACAGCTTTCAAAACACAAGTTCACATGGAAATACTCACTCATGTCTGGAATCTCCCCTCAATGCGTAACGCAGTGTTTCTTAAACATTTTTCGATGCGAAATTTGGTTGGACTTTCGACGCACTAGTGATAAGAGTTTAATGAGGACACTTATTATCAAAGTAGTATTTTTTGATGCAAAAACAAAAAGCTGCGAAACGGAATTAGCATTCATGTGCATCAATAGGGTATAAAAATTCCAGCCTATAAAGGGATTTAAACTAATGACAGCAGCCTATATCTCTATACGGTTAAAATGTCGCCGCTGCAAAACCAATGACGTTAAATTAAAATTTAAGGACCGAAAAATTTAACTTGTATTTTTTCAAACCAATAAGAGCAGCTTGTGTCCACAGTTTAAATATTACGGCTACAAACGTAGTAGTAACTTAATTCGTTATGACCCAATGTTTCTGAACAGATATTGATGAATGTGCGTATGAAGCTTGTATGAATGGAGCAACGTGTATCGATCTGATCGATGATTACCAGTGCAACTGTGTCGCCGGATACACCGACAAGAATTGTTCCACAGGTGATAGACTAAATTGTTAGTTTTTGTTTTCAATTCCGGTGGGCAAAGAACAACCCCGAAATATGTTTGTTTGCAAATAACTAATCTTTCGAGATAGTTGCTTTGCACCTACTTTGGAACAATTGTACTTCATATTTAAATTTTTAAGTGAGTGGCAAACACAACGATCATTAGGTCGAAATAGCTGCGCAATGTAAAGTTAAATTTGATTTTCTTTATAAACGACAACCTACATAGCAGTATAAGATCGGTTACAAAGGTAAAATGGTTGATAAAGGCCACAGAAACCGTTTGTACATTGTTGTTTCTTAAACATGGTGGATGAAGCATTGTCGAAACCAAAATGCTTGTGAATTAGAATGTGTAGCGACCAATTCAAATTTGTTTTTGTTTTAATTTGTAGATATTGATGATTGTGCTTCAATTCCGTGTCTGAACTCAGGCAGCTGTGACGATCTGGTAAATGATTACGATTGCACTTGCGTTGCTGGATACACTGATAAAAACTGTTCAACAGGTAGGGGGAAATGAATAACAATTTCGTTACAGGCAAAACAGGTTGAGGAAAATTTTTCTAGATGCGGTATTTGAAACAGCTGTTCAGGAAATCGGGCTATTTTCATTTATATGTTTACACATACATAACTAATAACAAGATAGGTTGTGTAAAACGTAAACCCATACATTTCAAATCATTATGATTCAATCCGAAGGCACGGACGTTCGGATATTGCGTAAAGGCAGCGTCATAGGCCATACAAAGCCATCACATTTCGGTAGCTCTTTGAATCATTTAAAGCGCAGCTGATGACCTTAATTGCACCAAACTACATGTCCACCATGCTATAAACGAATTCACACGATTAATACATCACATTTTCATCACTATCACATAGATATCGATGACTGTTTATCCACTCCATGCCAAAATAACGCAACCTGCTTTGACCAACTTGATGATTTCTCGTGTAAGTGCACAGCTGGATTTACCGACAAAGACTGTTCCTTCAGTAAGTTACAATTGATCGGATCTGTTTTATGTTTTGTGAAGTAAAAAAAGCACGAACAACGAAAATATTCTAAAAACTAGTTCTGCTACTGATTATACGTCGATAGAAAAGATTTACCCGGTTTATAACCTAAAGTTAAAACGATAAAAGCAAGAAAAAGGGAAGTTTTTGTCAAGTCAATTTTAATGTTTTGATAGGTTATTTTTTTGCGAGATCTCATTTTTGAACCCCTTACATCTAACGAGTAGTTTCTAAATCCTCAATTGGGTCGATTCATGATAGATGATAGTGCTTTAATTTTCTGGTTGGAATGTAATAACGCTTTTTTGCTGTTCAGATATTGATGACTGTGCTTTCGGACCGTGTTCAAACAACGGGACATGTGCGGATCTGATAGACGATTACGTTTGTACTTGTGTCGCTGGTTACACCGGCAAGAACTGCACGGAAGGTCAGACAATTATGTACTTCGTGCCACATACCTGCAGTGGTTCTCAAAATGGGGTGCGCGGTCCAGTAAGGGTCCGTCCAGCGATTAGGGGGGCCCGGGGGGGTGGGGTCCGTGAAACGTCTTCAGTCTCTCTTAGTCGACGAGATTTCGCGTGACTACTGATATATTCTGAATCTACGTTTCATTTGCAGCATTGATTGCGCCCCCTTGCGGCAACACCGCGCAATGCTGCTTTGTGAATGCGATTGTGGCACTCGCGTTGCCGGTGTGAAGTTATCGAGAGAGGGTAATTGAAGTTAATTTTTTAGTGGACTGTCAGTCATTGAAGAACTGCAGGGGGAACGTTGTGCAAATATTTGTAAACAGTTTGAGAACCACTGCATTACTGCAATGTGTTACAAAACAAGGAAGCTAACAATAAGGCAAAACCATCCACTGCAAGAGGCTCCGAGAAACACCTAGTGTATCTAAAAACACAATGCTGCTGGCACTTGTTAGGTAGATCGAGGAACTTAGCCATGATCCTTCAAAATTTCAGTACGCCCTGCAAAGCTGTATTCACACACTAGGTAAATGTTTGACATGGGATACTCTAAGATAGTTCCCTTTGAGTATTTTCTGCAGATAACCTCTTAAACAAACTTTTTGCCTAAACCTTCTGGTTGGACGTTTTTGTTAAACTTAAGTCTTTCTCTGATGCTTAAATGACCCGGCGTATTCTTTAGATGTTAATGAATGCGATGTCTTGCCATGCAAGAACGAAGCAAACTGCTCAAATCTCTTTAACGACTACAATTGTTCTTGTGTTGCTGGATACACGGACAAGAATTGCTCTACAGGTAAACACTGGACCTGTTAAAAGCTCTGCTGTGTTAAACCTTTTATGATTCACATTACAGATATCGATGACTGCGCTTCTGGTCCATGCCTCTTCAGCGCCCCTTGTGGAGATTTGGTAAACGATTACACATGCCAATGTCCAATCGGGTACAGTGGAAAGAACTGTCAAACAGGTGTGTTTGTTTAAAAGGCAAAACATTCTTGTGAAAAATTTAGTTTGGCCGAATTTGTAATTTGTGTTCATGCAATAATTCACATTTCGTAGTGGTGTGACGTGGTGCGTTAAGTGCTGTAGTGGCCTGTTTAAAATTAACTTATTTTGTTGGAACAACTCTAAATCTACAGCTGCATTCGAAACAAGACAAAACCTTACGTCAATAACATGAAAGCTGTAAATTTACGGTCAATAAAGGTCCTTGGTTTTTCGTATGGCACAATATTACAACACTAATTCACGTACATGCAATCGATACTAGGTTTTTTCTATGCTTAGAGCCGAATGTTTGCAAGAACTCGACTTGCCACAGAAACGCGATATGTATTCCGACCAGCACTGAACAATACCGGTGTGAATGTAAACCTGGATTCGAAGGAGACGGTTTGGAGTGTACACGTAAGTTTTCATGTGTTCTTGTGTTTTGTCTGCTTTGCCTAAACCTAGAAGTATTTAACACAAGAAATCAAAACTGGTCACGTAGTACTCATGTTAAATTAACACAAAGCAACCAAACTAACATTTTTCTAAATTTTCGAGAATGACAGCAATATTGTGTGTGTTTCATTGTTTTTATTTTTATTCTCGGGGTCGGAACAGCGCCTGAATGCGATATGATTGCAACGAGTCCACTGTCGGGATGTCTGCCTCGTTGCAGTTCCGTTGTATCATTTTAATTTGATTTTTTGAAGTTGGCGACTACAGTTCGGATTAACCCATCGGGTATCCACTGGTTTGGAGCAATGTCGCTAAATTTTCTTGCTCAGGGAAACACAAGCGACTGAAACAGGATTAGAACCCACTACCTTGCAAACACACAGCAGTCGCGCTAACCACTCGATTGCATTGGCTTAAGTTTTGTTTAACGAAAACAAAACCACATTTCAGCATTTTGTCACGGATCGACCCGTTGGCATAACGAGACGAACAGCTGGTACACCTTTAAGCGAGCCAGCCTTTACCAATCTTCGACGTCCAATGCAACTTGTGAGAACGGTAATTTGATTTGATTTTGGCGGGATAATAGCTTTTCAACAGTCGGCAAAAACTTTTCAAAAACTTGCAGAAAGACCATTGGCATCTGCGAAATGCTCACCAGTTGAAAATATACTCGACTCGGCAGAATTTACCGATGTCAAAGTATTGCTTTGCGACGTCGATCTGGCATCAGTTACTGCAGTAAGTGGTTACTTTGCTTATTGTTTTAACAGAAGCGTAAAAAGTAAATGCCTTTTTGCACTTTTAAAGGCGAAGATTAATCATGCAGCGTTTATTTTTTTTTATTTTGCTGGTGACCCAATATTTCCTTCGTAATGCCCCAGCCACGAAATCCTTTTAATAGAGGAGTGACAATTAACTTAATTAATTATCATTAATTAATTATGCTTTATTCATCTTTTAAAGCTCAAATTAAGTTTTTACACTTGTGCATTTATTTCCAGTTTGGCACCAAGCAATTTGCCTTTGTTCTGTCGTATACTCTAATTTTGCTTTTCAAAAACTTAGTCATTGTCAACGACAATTTATACAAAAGACATCTCTACTGCTTAACATCATCAATTCAAATCCTAAATTTAGATTAATAACACCCGAATCACGACCGCGTTACTGTCGAGCACAATAGACAACATACATTTGCTGACGTCAAATGCAAATCTTTCATCCGATGAGGTGAACAGCGTCGCCGATACACTTTTGGCGTTCAGTCGCAGTGACCCCGAGCAAGTTGAGGTAATCAATGTTAGGACATATTTATAAAATTACAAGTCAATTTTTTTCTTTTGATCATGAAACTTGTGTAACGTCCAACATCAGATGTTCGTCCGAGATTGTTTTTGGTTTCATTTTTATCCTCGGGGGGCGGAGCAACGCCTGAATGCGTTATGCTTATTATGAGTCCATCAGCTTCATTGCAGTTCCGTTGAATAATTTTTTTTATTTTTTCGATTTTTGAAAGTTGGTGACTTCAATCTGGGTCAATCCATCGGTTTTCTCTGGGTTGGAGCAATGGCGCTTAAGTTTCTTGCTCAGGGAAACATAAGCGACCGAGATGGGATTAGAACCCACAACCTTGTGTGCACAAGGCAGTGGCGTTAACCACTCGGGCATCTTGAGGGAGGGGGGTTGAACCTAAAACGCTGCGTTTTTCGTTTTGCCAAAAACATTCAAACAGCTGTAGTGGCGTGGATTAAAGCATTTTCTCTCCGATCAGCTGTTGCCGTTTTAACGCAGACTTAAGATGTAACAACGAGATACAATGTTTGTTTTTTGATTTATTAAAAGTGAAACGATATTCTGAAAAAGTTACCTATCAATAGAGAAACAACAGCAGATGTGGTTGGTTTTTTGGCATGACATCCCTTTAAGGGTTAAACCGAAAGTCACTGGTTAGTTAAATAAAAACTTGTCTGTTTATTTTTAGATACACCCCGCTTCACTGTACAACGCACTTGCTGTGATCAACGTTGTTGGTCGATTATTTGCACCTGATGGAACCGATGTGCCAAGGTAGACAATTATTAAATTTGTTTGTGTTAATTTTAAACATTTCGTCCCCTTTCGCTTTTGGGGCAAACGTGTGTGTACCTCATGAAGATGAGTTTTAAAGTTTTTTTGTGAAAAAACTTCGAAATTGCATTTCAAAGTTCGCATTTCGGCTCAAATTAACAATGCCGTTTAAATCAGGCTTAGGTACTTGGGCTTTGTTACTAAAATTGAGTTTTTGTTCCAACCCGCGTCCAGTGGTGGTTGAATCACTCTAAAAAATGTTTTTTTCATCAAATAAACTTTAAACTCAGGTTCTCAATTACTCTAGTGTTTTACTGCAATAACAAGCGGTACCGAGCAAAACGTCCCTGGTGTACATAACAATGTTCTTGGTGAATCGGAAATACTTTCTCATCCGAAGATCCCCTTTTTAGTAAGCATGAAAGCCTTAACAAATGCTAATTATAATTTAGCCAAGCGAACGCAGAGAAGCAGCAGGAACTCGTAGGAGTTCTTCAGTTGTTCGCAGACCGCGTTGAAATACCGGAAGACCAATCTTCTCTTCGGGTTCGCACTGAAGATATTACCTTGCAGGTGAGTGGAACATAATTTAAACTTATTTAGGCAACAAAAATTAGCCTCATCGCCTCACCGCAAAAACGGTTTTGTCATGAGATTTTTGGCTTGCACTTGTTTTAAAAGATGTCGTTGATTAGTTAAGGCATCCATTGTGTTTAATTCTTATCTTAGTGACGACAAAGGACCTTATTTATGGCCCGGACACACTTTGCATGGTGTTAAGAAGGGTTGTCTAATGTAACAATATGGGCTGTAAAAATAACTGTTATTATCAACTAAGGCGTTGAAACCTAGTGAATGCCCACAACAATCTTCCTCTGCGCTCTGTCTGTGCATGTTTATCAAACGCATCGACAGTGATCTAACAGTCTCTGCTGTGTAGTTTATCTGCCAAATCCACTTAACCATTAGAGTTTCAAAATGGCCAGGAAATGAAACGCTATTAGAAAATGTTTAACGCCGAGCTTTTGCAGGTAACTGAAATTAAACCTCGACGATCCCGGAATGTTAAAAATCAACAAAATGTGGATTTAACCGTTGATCTGCCAGCTGTTGACATTGAATTGACCTTAAAAATTGTCTCACAGTCAAAAAATCGTTTCTCCTTCATTCTCTTCAACGACGATTTTCTGTTTCAATCTGAACAAAATGTATCTGTGGTAAGTTACGACGACAGACGTTAACTAGCTAAGTATAGGCAATGCAGTTCGGGGTAAAACATAAACGCATTCACGATTTGAATCTACAAGAGTATCTATTACTTTCTAACGCTTAAAATATTTGATAGACGTTTTTCTCTGCTGGCAAATTGAATTATTTCTGTCGACGTTTTTGAATTCACCCAAATAGCTTTTTCAGGGTATTTGCCCCTCTCGCGTTCAAAGCACAATTAGGGCTTTGCAGAACAGGAACATACTACTCGAGCGAAAAGTTGTCAAGTTGCTGCACTTCGGTACCACAGAAGTGTGCTAAGAACTTGCTTGTCGTGATTTCTTGGTCAAAAAGTGCAAAGTATTTTGAGGAATAAGGAAAATACTTGGTTTTTTTCGTTTTGTGCAGGTTATTTCGACAAAGAGGGCAGATCAACAACCAACTGACAACCCAGTGAAGGTGGCGTTTAAAAACGAAACCGCAAAACAAGGCTCGGTTTCGACAAACGGCAGCAAACTGACGGTAAGCAAAATAAGATTGTCTGTCGTAAGTTTTATCTAAATTGATAAAACAACGCGTAAATGGTATTATAAATAGGCAACAGTCAGAAGGCAGTACGTAATGGCATCTTCTTGAAGCGATACCTCCTTCTGAAAGCAGTCGACCGCCTTAAAACCATCGCTCCGTTTGCCAACTCATTCTCCAACTTCACTGGATGGACTTTATAACGTTAACTTTTGCTTTTTAGGAACGTGTAACACGGACGCAATGTGTTCGGTGGGACAAGGTGCAGCTTCGTTGGGTCTCGGATGGATGCAGTCTGGTGTTAGGGAGTTCCCCGCCGCAGTGTGCCTGCGACCAACTGGCCAGTTTTGCGATGATAGTGGTGAGTGCTCGTAACATGTGTTTGCATACGGGACAAACCGAACGATAACACATAAACGTTGCCACTACACAAACCATGTTTTCGACTATCAACTAAGCTGGCCAATTTGCATGCAAAGGAACTGCTGACTGGTCACTTACCAGGGATAAAATTGCAGCCCACCATCTCTTAGCTGAGGGTGTGAAAATAATAAACAGATCATTACAGATGGCTTTTGCGCTTTAAAGGCCTTGATTTCAGTTGTACATATTTTACGATAAACTTTAATGCAATCATCAAGTACATTTCTTTTTAGAGCACTTTGGTATTGCCTTCATCGTATGTGATGGGACTGTTTAGTTACATTGGATTGTCACTTTCTGTGATCGGCCTTCTGCTTACTGTTTTACTCTACACGACCACCAGGTAGCAATCAACTTTGTAAAACATCAGATTCTAGGGCAACTATTACGATTTGGTCAGGATTTTATTTCAAGACTACCGGGTAAAGAGTAACTTGAGAAACCAACCATAAGTATGGTGGCCTGAACGAAACGAATAAAAAATTTTCAAACAATTTAATCAGTTTTAATTTCGTATTTTATGTCACTCGCTGGCCCTCTATTTATCTTAAATTTTCACAGAGAGGGCACATAAGTTTTGTATTTACTTCATGTAGGTGTTTTGTTACACGTTTTTCTTAAATCTTTAGGGTTTTGCGCTATCCGATTGGGTCGAAGCATCCAAACTGTAATTTCCGAAACAAAGACTTAGTTACATAACTAAGACACATTGCTTCTAACATACAAACTTCACCCCGATTTAAATCTCTTTTCACCTTCAGTCAACTTCGCAAACGCAAGCCCAGCACGTTCCTGATCAACATCTGTGTCTGCATGACAATTTCAAACGTCGTCTTCATGGTGGGAAGCGGACAGACTTCCTCGCCGACAGCTTGTTATTTTGCCACTGCTTTGCTTCACTACTTTCTCCTGGCTAGCTGGTGTTGGATGACGGCAAACGCCATCAACATGTACCAGGCTTTGGTGAAGGTATAAAAGTTACACATGTCCAAAGATGTTTTAGATGCATTCGTCCACTTGGTAGCTAGCAGTGTTTCGTGTCACAGTTGAGATAAATGCCTCAAGTAACATTACATTTAAGTGAGACTCTTACATGGTTTTGTTTCTTCGTGGTACTAAGTCGCCTTAAAGTAGCTAAGTGCGACAAATGGCCGACAGCACTAACTGCCCAGTGATTAATTCAGTGCAATTGTGTCGACATGATTTCTTCAGGTAGCGAAATAAACTCAACTCAACGTTAAAGTTCGTTTTTTAGGTTATCGGAGCACAAAGAAGCATCTTAACCCCGGCAGCAATCATGTCTTATGTGTTTCCGGGCGTCGTAGTCTTCATCACTGGCGGTCTGGCGATATTACATTTTGACGGAGCTACCCGTACACCTGGTACGTACAGTTTTTAAGGTTCTTGTTTTTCCAAACAGTGACAAAACGTAGAACACTGTTTTACTGGTTTGTACCAAAACTCCAGCTACAGTCTCGAAATGACGTGAATATGTTTTAAATACCTCAATTAAAGTAGGCCTACTAATAAATAAGAGAAATTCGTTGATCTTGTTTTCTTTAGAAAAGTCTCCATCTTGTATGGTAAAAATCTGTTAACCCTATTCTATACTCGCAAGTTTTTGTACATAAAGCATTAGGGTTTGGAAAAACCGAGCCGCTGTTTTTGCGTCTCGTATAATTTCATCAGCATTGTTTCGTTAGTTTCGTGATCACGGCTACCTGAATTTAAAAAAAAAATTAACCTATATTACAGACTAGAGAGGATTTCAAAATCAAAGTAATTAGGAGACCATTTAGGGCGCTTTAATTCGAATCCAAATCGTCTATACGCGAAATAATGCGCACTAACGGCTAACTCAGTATTCCATTACAGACAATATTCATTTCGAATCATCCTATCACGCTCGACATGTTTGCTGGCTTCACCTCTATTCACTCAACTACGCATTCCTCCTCCCTGTCGGCATTATGCTTTTGATCAACTTCGCGTTGTTCGTCACCGTACTGAAGAACTTGTTATGCAGCAGAACACAGGTGAGATGAAATTTGCGCATATGACGATATGTAAAGATGGTCGTGCGGTACGATATGCAGCAAAATCATCAAAAGGTATACGGTACGCCCTTCGCAATGAGCGACCTGGTATAGGCACAACTTAATACGTACCATGTCGTCCAGCCATGTTTGACACAGCTTGAAAAAAAGATACGGTACGCAGCAAAAAACAAACGTGTCAGTATGCCCTTCGCAACGCACCGAACTGTACTGCTTTCTTTGACTAGGGATGGCAATAAGATATGGTACGCAGTAAAAATCATCAAAAGCAACGGTATGTCCTTTGCACCGGGGAACGTGGCACGCACAACTCAGTACGTACCGTACCGCCTTGACGACATGTTGCAACCGTAAGCTTTTAAATAGATTCGCAGTGCAATACCGTTTCAAGTTTAAAACTTTCATGTCGTGCTTCACAAAACCGCCATTTTCAGATTCGATCATCCGCGCAAAAACGATCAAAATTCGGGGACTTTATGATCGCTATAGCAATTATTGCCTCAATGGGTGTCACGTGGGTTTTCGGATTTTTCATGATGGTTTCTGATGACGTCATCTATCAGTCGATTCTGGCTTGGCTTTTCACCATCTTCAATTCCACACAGGTACAACACCGATATATATATAATGAACTTTAACTTCGATTTCCCAAAGTCAATCGATTTCTGATGTGATGGCGGCATGTGCGGTATCGTGATTGCGAAACGCGTGTATCGTTGTGCAGTAATTGTCATGTCGGTAGGCTATGTAGTGGCATCATAAAACTGTATTTAGTTACATGAAAATTAAACTTTAACTTAAACGTCCAGCCCTTCGTTAAGGGTTATAAATTAAACACCCCCAAACCTCAACATCTGAGAGATCAACATCACAATCTACAAACGACCATAGCTTTCTCATCTAGTTTAAAAACACACCTACACACCGACTGAAATGTGCGCAGCGAAAACAGCCCTGAAATCAAATTGTTCGCGCTTTAAACCTTGGTTTTTCGAATGCTTTTTTGGTACAAAACAATACAGCATCTCTACGAAATAAAAACAATCCGAATTGTCGATTTTTCAACTTAAAGAATGGAAGGCATCGAGGAGCTGCTTAAAACCATGGAGCTTGACAGCGGACTCGAAATAAATATTATCTCTCGTGGCGTTCTTGTTTGCAAAAAGTAATCTATCACTCTTTTAGGGAATCCTGATATTTTTCACCAACTGCGTTCGCCAACGGAACGTTCGTGATATTTGGCTTCAACCGCTCCGAAAGTTCTTCTCGTGTACTGGAAAGGAACCCAGTAATTTGCCGACCTCGAAAACGGTCGCACAGAGTCAAAGCACGGTCTACACCAAATCGTGAACAAATTTACACGAAAGACGATGTATTTGAGCAACAAATATCTTAGCCGTTCTTGTACTTTTTTGCAACAATGTAAATTACATGGCAATCTCTTGCGCACTCGGGCGCAGGCACGTAGGAGCATTTGACCCCGTCGAAAAATGGAAATGTGAAGTTCTATTAAAAATATCTCATGGATAAAAAAGTATGACTGTATCAAGATCCCTCTGAAATTTTCTGCCGGCGCCCATGCTTTTGCTATCCCATAACATCTAACTGTAATTGTTGTGCATTAAACTTTTCTCTGACAGCTAGAAGCTTATTGTATTGTACAGCGCCGGTATTTACTTTGCCACTGTAACATGGAAAAGGTTCACAATTTACATTGTTTGTACATATTGTGCGATGGTTTCAACATACACTTCGAACTTCTAGTTTTACATTAGCCCGGTTTGAATAATGTGCGTGCTGGATATATCAATTTAAAAAGTTAATTCACGTTGTATGATACTTTACATTTCACCATGCGAAAAAATCAATGAATATATTCTTTAGCCATAAACGCCACGAGGTCTTTGAAAAATATTTGCTGTCCATGCGTATGTTATAGACCAGAAGGTTTTCAATCTCTTTCTCGCAAAGTCAACGGTTTTAAGGCGGCCATAAAAAAGTTATCACTTTAAGAAGTTAACCTTATAGAATAACTCAAAACGCGTTGTCCACTTCTTATTCCGAAGTTTTCGGAAAGTGGGTGGTATGTCAACACTGCACGAACCTAGATGTGGTACGAGAGAACATCAAACTTAGGAATTACTGCTTTAATTAAAGATGCGCATGAGTAAGAATATTCACGAAAACCGAAAAAAATGAGAAATAGACCAACATATGTGCTTCAGTGCTATTGGTTATTATCAGTAGTCATAGAGGCCTAAAACAGAAACTTATTTGCAGTAAAAAAGGATTACAATTTTACGCCAACACTTACGTTCGTTTGAAGAAAGAAGACCTAACTCGGGAAACTTTTTTTTTGTCCAAAACCCCATCCTACATAATGTGATGTAAGTAGAAGAGACGCCCATTCAAATTTTTCATCTTCACTCCAGCTCTGTCTTCACCCCATGCCCCTGCTTCATAAGCCTATACGATGTGCTGTTAATGCAAAAATATTTGAGCATTTTTTCCAACGCATGTCACTGAGCATCGGATTTTTGATCATCTTGCCTATCTCCCAAGAGATATTGTTGTTTTGCAGTTTACAGATGGACTGGAAGTTGCCAAAAAGTATAATATGGCACCAATACAGTTACAATTCAGGGTTATGTTATTTTGAAAAAACTTGATACAACTTAATAGCTTGGGTCTCAAAACCTATAAACTTTGCCATGTCATGTCCAGGATCAGAATATCTTCTCACTTTTATTAGGAGAGAAATCATGTCATGTTTGTTTACTGGTTGCATTCCATTCCATTCGAGTTTAAAGGATTGAGGATACGATTTCAAGATTCAGTTGAAACCAGTCCACTTACCTTTCCCAATAAAACAAAACTCATTAATGTTTAAACAAATAGTTTTATCTTTTTATCAATGAAAACCTGATATTGTTATTTATCTTTTGGTTGTGTGAAGCATGAACAGCAACTTGCAAAAATACATTTCCAAAAGACAACTCAAAATTTGGTTTAAAAAACCTGTGCAGTTGTTTTGTCCTGAAGTGAGTCAAAAACTGTGGAATCATTCAGTTCCAACCTATCAAAAGCACAATCTGAATGTGAAAAGGGAATCGGAAAGAATATGATCAATAACTAGGCTTCAAAACAATTAAAGAGAGCAGAAGTATTTATGTTTAAGGCAAAACAATCTGTGCAAAATCCAATTCATGAGCTTCGTTTTGAACAAATTTAGTCAAACCCAAGTTTTGTTTTCAAAAATCAAATAGTTTTTTGAGTAGTAATGTTATAGTTTGACGCTTGAAAGGAAATACCTTAACAGTAGATGTCATGAGAATCAGCATCGGTTTGTAAAATATAACCCACATATTCAGTAGATTAGTCAACCTGACAGCTGACACCATGAGCAACAAAATTTGTGTTCTTTTTTGACATCAAGATTACTGAGTTGCTCAGTTAGTTCTGCTGCTGTGCAGCTATGACACAAAATTGTTTCAAACCCTACATCAACCATTGTTACCTCTCCTGCAATCTGAATCTGTAAAAAATTAACTTTTTAGCAATGTTTATATTTGGGCTTGTTTTTGCTGTACAAATGTCAACTTAACAACACTTTTGCCTGTTAAGGTTAAAGAGAGGGAACAAGATACACTTACCTAAACTTGTCTTATTCCAAACATCAAATGTTTCACTTTACTTACCATTTCCTTTTTCTCAGTCGAGGAAATCAAAATTCAAAAGAAACAAAAACCTACCAAACCGCTCAATAACATAGAAATCCTAATTTTTGTAACAAACGCAGAGGTAATTTACAGCTTGCGTTTCTTTAACACAAAGATTTAATCAAACATTTGCGTTCATCGTGGGTATGTTACGCTGATGGCTAAATTTTAGACGGGCTTTATTTTCATAAGTCACAAAACGTAAAGGACCGGTTCTTTCCGTGTAGAACCGACGGCTTGCCACGTTTTTTTACGAACAAGTATTTTCTACCTAATTAACCGGCAGATGATCTTAAATTTGTTTTTCTGAATACCTCTTGCGTTCATACGTTGCTGTTTGCTACTACTCAAATTCTTGATGCAAGATTATCTACAGTTGGAGTTTGTGTTTTGTATTGGTGTTGAAATTTTCGTGATCAAAAGTCAAAAACATTACAACTTGTGTAAACGTAACACGTTAAATTAGAGTATACAAACGACTCTTAAACTCATCGCGTGACCCCCAATCTAAATAACGTCACCGATAAGCCTCAAAAGGCCTAAAATACATGGAAACTTTCCTAATCAACTGTGCCAACAAAGTCCCTCTGAGGAACTTTAAGCAACATATGCAGCCTATAAACAATTTAGAGAATTTGTGTCAAGTAATTTCAACCCTTCCGTGACCCTTGAGTCATCTCACTATAGCACTGCGCAAGACATCACTTCCCAACAGGTCTTTTGCTGGAAAGCCAGTAACGCGAATTTGTATTGTATCGGCTAATTATTGTTCAAGATAAAACTTGTTTCGCAAAAACACTTGTATAACAACAGAAAAAATGTCAGTCCAGGCAAAAAGTCAAGTAAAAAAGAGAAAAATTTACAACACGTCAACTAAGAATCCAATTGTGAGCTGGACTTATTGTAGATTAACATATCAATTTATTTATACATACACTTTATCAAGTAGATCGACCACTACGTAACTTCAAGTCTAATTTCATTGCGGCAGTGGGGTTAAGTATTTGGAGTTTGATTTCGGTTCGTTTTCATGCACGGCAGGAGGACTATCGGTGTACAGGGGTGGCAAGTCGTTAAACTCCATGTTTCCGCGTTCCCCGCTCACAACCACGACTCCAGGGGCCACACTGCAAAACACATTATAGTTTAGATTTCGACTTTCTAAGAATGCGTTTATAAAATTTAAAACCCCACTCAGACCTGTTTAGATGTAGGCAGTACGTCCACAGCGGGTCGACCAACGAGTTTTGTTTGGTCAACGGTGACGGTGTTCTCATAATAGACGTAGATACTTTAATCAATTATTTTTCTTAAAAGTTTTTTGGACGTTGATAAGTTTTTGAACAAAACTAATACCTTCGAGATAAACATTTCGCAATAACAGAACTCGATCCTGGAAACAAACACCTACGTGAAATTTGTACTTGTCGTCGTGTTGTTTCCACCCTGACTCGTCCGACATAATTTGTAGAGGATGGCGATAAGCAAGACGCCTGCTACAGCGCCACCTACCGATGCT
>QXVZ01017293.1:0-13829 GCA_008931825.1 Phallusia fumigata | reverse complement strand
AATTAAAATGATGCACTAGGGTGTCACAATGCACAACCGCAGTCCACAATATTTTAGTATCATTAGTCTGGAATGCTAAGAGGTAACACATGTGTGACAAAATCCACCCTACTTACATCACAACATAGAATTTGTTCTTTCCTATTACAAACACCACTGCAACAAACCCTTTAACTGCACAACAGACATATTTGGCTGGCAACAATACTTTTGTGTGCAACATTTCAACTTACTATTAGCAATGGAGACAGTAGCAGACCCGCAGAGCACACAGCTTCGTAATCTCCTCCAGTGTTCACGGAAGTATATGAAGGTCAGTACGGGGTAAAGGGCAGAGAAGCAAAACATCATCCACGACAAAACAGTCTGGTAGTAAAATCTGCCTCCGTTAATGCTTAGATCCATTGTGTAGTTGCTCGGGGGTTCAAATGCAAAACCGACATTGAGTTGGGTTAATATGTCGATCATCTGGTAAGGCAATTTGAAAACCAAATAGAGAATGAAAAGCATAGTGACATATCGTCCACATCTGGCTTCTTTGAGGGTTGTGGATTCCTGCAAAAATAACGTATGAATGATACATGCACACAATTTGCGATTACTTAGCAAGTCGTCTATCACAATGGTAGTATAAAATCCATCAATTGGCACAAAGTCGTTGTTCTTAAACTGCATGTTGTGGCGCTCTGGTGTGTCATTTTTATTTTCCAAAGGCGCAACACACTAATTTCATTTCATAGTTAACTGCTGTTGTATTAACAAATACTACCTTGATAATAAGTGACTTCATTAAATTCTTATCGTTGGTTTAAGAAATTATAACTACTACATTACACATATAACTGAAATCTGCTTTGGCACGCACAAGCACAAAAACATTTAAAATAAAACGAAACCCAAACAGAGTCAAGTAACAACACAAATATATTGCTTCCTATTAGCCGTGTACAACTTCCTAATTCAGAAACTTGGAAAGTTACAGAATGTCATACATTGCTCAGTGTCTTTGTTACCTGAAGTAAGTAGTTGGCATATTGCGAAGAGTTTGTTGACACCAACTTATTTCTTTCCTTTATAGCTCCACTAGCGACCATCGACAGGAAAACAACAATCAGTAGAATCGGAATTAACAGGCAGAAAATGGTCATGGTTGCTCTGAAAAACATGTTAATGTTACCTTTAGTCAGTAAAATGAAATGCAGGAGTTTATTGTAGACAAGGCACATCGCAATACAGCAACAGGTGTGAGCAACCTTTCGAATGTACTGCGTCAGATTTTTAAATGTATATCATGTTGAAATGTCAATGACTCGCACGCCAACAGTTGTGTGTAGTAAAGGTTAATACCAGCTTGTTGAATTAGAAAGCAGACAGTAATATACTGTTTAATCTAATACTTTGATTCCAGACATTTTTAATGCAGACAATGATTTATTTTTGATTACATTAAAGAGTATTGAATAATAAACTCATAAACCACTTGGTGTGGCATGAACAATTACATGCGTACCGTAGTATCCGTGGTTGCCAACCTCCACAATTCATCTTACCAATGATGTTGCACTCATTCCGGCTCAAGAAGCACTAACATAATTTAAAATCGTCTATTTAAAATAGCTACAAACTCACGTAAAAGCAACAGTGGTCCCTTCCTGCAAGCCACACAAGCATCTTTCAACAAATTCCCGAGCACTAATCCCGATCATCTGACTTTGAAAGAGTAGTGGGACAGCAAACAGGAAAGCATGAATCCATGTGTAGAGGACGGTGTAGTTGGCTTTGTGAACACTGGTTAAGCTGTGGTATGTTGAAGTGTTGGTGGTTGCGAGATATCTAAAAAAAGTTAAGTTCGGTCGACTTAAGTTTGTTTCACTTGGAAAGTTAGAAAGTTAAAGGTACGATTGGTGGATCGACATTGAACGAGCTGCAGCTATGCCGTGATTGGGGCTCACAAGAGAGTAAGTTTAGCACATTATGGAAAACAAAACTTGTTAAAACAAGCCAAGTAGCCTTAGAACCTATGCTAGGGAAAGATAATTTGTGGCATATGATAACCTGTACATGCCAGAAATCCTTTAAATAGATTTACGCTACTCCAGGCTTTGTCTGTTTGTGTTGTTAATTTGCACAATAGAAAATTTTGTAAAAAGTTTATTTTGTATAAATCTCAAGCAATATACAAATGTTCAGTCAATATTTATATCTTAAGTGGTAATATGCTTATTATACGGTTGCAACAGAGCAAATTATCTAAAGTTAAAAAGGCTGCAAAGTATACAGTGTTCTGGTTGATTAGAGCCGAAAACATTCACAACATGAGACATCGGCCCTAACCTGTCTATTGACATAAAAGCTATAGTGAGCATGACGCCAACATTTTGAAGTTGGATGAACGAAGCATTGAAGCCGATGAGGAATTCTCCAAACATCCATCTTCTTTCAACAGAGAAACCTGTATAAGATTAACGCCTGTTTAAATGGTCGTCTAACAACAACTGAAATATATAATAATAGATTGCAGCTGTGCAATTCATGTAACTTGTTCAAATTGTCTAATTTAAGCTGCAAAAGTAACCTCTTTCGACACAGTCACCAGTTACAAAAACAGCAATTTTTTTCAAATTAAATCAAGTTTGCAATCTTACCAATGGCAAGAGACATTGTCAGGGAGCATTCCAGTAATCCATATATGGCCATGCTGAGTAAAAAGGCATTGAATGGGTTAAAGCGAGATTTGCTTGCTTGCGCAACTGACAGAACAATAAGTGAGTTTCCAACAAGCGAGAGGATTAGAAGCAAAACTAAGATGGTTGTTCGAATCGCAACCACCTCCAGGCTGTCTGCATGACCAACATCTGGACAAAAAATAAAAATCACTATTTAATATTTGCACAATATAGAATAACTGGTTTGGCACACCAAATAAGAAAATTATACCAACAAGAATTTACATGATTTTCTGGTTACATTAGGTTTTTTATGTACAATATTTTTGTACCAGAGTGAAACTGGCGCGCATTACAATATCATGGAAACTAAATACAATATGGTTCAGAAATTTTGACACCATATATAAGGCTATTTTTAATTTTCGACTTTTTGCGATGTGGGCAGGTTTCACTCAGGCCATGTATGTTGTGTCAATCAGTACGGTGAAACAATTTTTCAAGTAACAATTATATTACAAAGGCAACGCATTAAATATTTATTTGTTGTATAGTTGTGTAGTGCCCGACAAGAAACTTTTTCTGCAAAAAAACACCTAATAAAATTTAGACGCAAAAGGAAAAAACAAATTATCTAACCATCGGCAGTGGTGGGAGACGTAACCTTTAAGTCTTGTGCAGTTGTATCTAATATTCCATAACTTGAATTCATCATACACATTTCAAAAACAGGCAAAAGCCTTCGTATGAGCTCCCATTGTGGAAGAAGCAGTCAACAAACAGCAAAATTATGCTGCACTGATTTCACTGGTCAACCCTGCAATGTTTATCAAAATAAAAACAAGGTTGATGACAAAATTTCAGTATATACCTGACAGCGACACCTGTAACTCTTTACTACAGTCTTAATTTGATTTTTGCGCAGAAATTACCTTTGAGGATTATGACAACGCCGAATTTTATTCAATAATTCCAAAACAATTTGTTTTGCGTTAAGCTTATGATTTGACAATATTTTCTGCTTCTTACTTATAGCCCACTTCTGCAATAGACAGTAGCAATATAAAAACCAAGACTAAAACCTTAAATATCTGAACAAGAACAGAAGTGTCGAACTTGTTTACACGTCACGTGAGTAGCCTGGCTGGCCCTGCGCGCAAGTAAATGGTATTTTCACCTACCGCCACCTAACGACAATTTTATGATCTTAATTTTCACCGCTAAGTGCTGATCGTCATCTAAAGGCACAGCAGGTGACGAGCACTTGGTCGAATGGACTGAGGCGCTCGACTCATATACATTATACAGACATAAAAAACTGATCGGGATTCGTTCTCGGGATGGGGCCGGGTTCGAACCCCGTGAAAAAAAAATTTTTTTCACACACACTTTGGTCAGCACCATATTTAATAGTTCTAATCTCGATTAAAAAGTTTATGAGACCCTCCCGAACACAGAAAACACAACATGTTTTTTGCGCCAGACAAAGGATGGCAGTACGATTCGGTACGGTACTTGACCAAGGAAAGCAGTACGGTACGTTACATAGCAAAAATCATTGAAAGGTATGGTACGGTGGTGCGGTACACCTTTCGTAACGAAGTACGTGGTACGTAGAGTCTCAATAAGTAGAGTACGGTTGTCGATGTTCATACATGATTACACAGCAGTTCGCAATGTGCGCACAGGGGAATTATTTAGCGATTAGGGGGAACTGAGAGGAAAACGCAACACAACGACAAGGGAAATTGTGCCATATGTCTCTTAAAACATCCCATAAAGGTAAAATAGTTTCAAAAAAACACATAAAAAATATGTTGAAAATACTTCTTTTGTACTTGAACGCTAAGCAAGGTTTAATGGAAAAATTCGTTTAATTATTGTCTATTGATGGGGCGTTTGTAAATCAACCAACTGTGCAATAAAAGGTCCAAGAAAATAGGTCGATGAGAAACAGTTTGCAAATATTATCAGACGAACCAGACAACGCAACCAATATAAGAGTATCGTCGGATTATTAACAATGCAAATAGGCATTTGTACCAAAATAATTACTTACATTTTAAACAATTACTTTCACTGGACAACACATTTTGACACAGTTTTTTTAGGTAAACTTTTGCTCGTTTTTTAAATTTCATCTAAAAACTGTACAAACAAGCCGCTAGAGAGTGTTACAGAGCCATATACCACAAGGCCTTAAAGAATAGTCCAAGAGCTGAGTCCAAATGGTTTATCCGAATGGGAATTGTAACTTTATCTGATGCAGTGTAAAACTGCTTGTGTCAATTTTAAAACATACGAATACCACCAACAAATTGTTTTTTGTCGTAACGACCATTCATGGGGGTGCAGACTTTTTAATAACCTTGCAGTTTTCGCAGTTTTCTAATGCGGTAAAAAGCTACTACGGAGCTCTTGAGGCAATAAACAAAATCGTTAAACGCAGTCTTTCCATTTTATAACCGGCAAAAACTACAGAGAAAGTCACTGTGAATTTGGCGGCAAATCGGCGGGAATATCCGGATTTCTTGCGGCAGGACTTTTGAGCTGTTCGGCCTGTGAATGAAAGGGCAAGGACAGAAAGGGAAAGAAAAATAAACTCACAAAAGCGTTCTGTAGAAAGAGCGGCCATACCGGCGGCTAGTGTCAACACAATACCATGGCAAGGCAAAGAAAATATACAACGAAATTAAGCAATTTTCCCTTTTCTCGTTGTTGTCTTGACACGCCGGGCGCCGGCTGGGTATGGGGAATACAACAATCAGTTAAGCGTTCCGGCCCAATTCAACCTGGGAGAAAATCACATTCGGGGCGGGTACATCTTTTGTGTTTCGGCTTGGGGTAGAAAAAAGAGAAATTCCACCGACACGGAGCAACAAACAGCGTTTCAAATTGAGGATTATCTAGGACGCCGCATAAATATCAACAAATCCGGGTCGGCGCAGTAACAAGAGAATTTGCTTCCGATGTGATTAGATGGAAACAGTAATTGTCATCGGCTGTTTAAATTGATATTTCGGTGACGGGTGTTTCTCAAGTCTGCCGGATGCCGGGAAATAAAGTAAATACATAAACATCGCGCCGGTTTGGGGGAAGATCCGGAAGCATAACAATGACTTTGCACTTCAAATTCGAAAAGAAAAGAACAATGTGATACAAAGTGGCCGAAAAATTGGCCTAAAAATAGCACATTTGTTTAGTTTGATTTATTTCCAGATACTTTGCCCCCACCGTGACGGTATAGCGGCAGCGCGTTCAACCTTGATCGCGCTACATAACGTTATAACGTTGCACAACTATCTCCTGCTTGGTGATCGAGCTGCGATGCAAATTCCAGCAATTTCCAAACCTTCCGTGTAGAGCAAATTAGATTTTTTTAAACTTACACAAAAGCGTTATATGTAATAAAATAAAAATACTGTTTGTATTTTTTGGCAAAGTTTTAAACTAAAATGTACATTGGCTTATACGAGATCGTCTTAACTGTCACACATACCAATGCTTCAGGCCTAATAAAAAGTCGGGCAGTTTTTTATGTGAGCTTCATTTTTTTACGCTTACGCTGCAAAAAAGCCGTAATNCACAATTACACCCGCTACCACGAATCGACTTGTTTACACGCAGCTTTACAAGGGCACTCAAATATACGCACCTGGAATTTTGCAAAACGGACTGTGGTAAAGTTTATGTGTTATCCCAATTCGTTATATATCTTAACCAAATGTAGAAAGAAGTGTTTGTTTCCAAAAATCATTTTTCCGCGGCGCGCTCGTTTTACCCAAGTAAAAGCAACCAGTTCGTATGAATGATGAAGGTTTTTCGGAGAATTTGTCCGTCGAATAGCAGACACCAGCATGTTGAACTGCGTTAATTCGTGTTAAAGACTAATGATGCTCATATCGGCGAATGACATATAACTATATAACGATCGTTGGTTAATTTTATGTTTGAAACACATTTTTACTGTTGCACATACGTGACGTTAGCCAACTGCTGGAGATTCTTAATGTAAACGCAAAACTATGCAACAAAAGTTTATGTCAAGATTATTTGCAGAACAACGTACTGCATCTGGGACTTTACATTTTGGCACGATTTCACAGTGCAGGTGACTTTTCCCATGCAAGACTAAACCGGCGTTAACTTTTAAGCCACAACGAATTACCTGGCACGCTGCTAACAACTTAAACAGGTGTTAGAGCTAATTTATCATCTACTGATTCCGCATGAGGTCCCTGAGCAGCTGGGGCCAGTTCCGGGGGAGCACGNCGCCGGCGTTTTCTCTCGCTCAGTGTCAAATCAAAGCGCGATGAAAATATTTGCTTTCACATTCCGAGGATTCCGGACGAACCGAATTACGGAGCCCGGATTTCGACATTGAAACTTCAATTTCGCAATAATCAAAGACACGATGCCACCACAATTACACCCGCTACCACGAATCGACTTGGTTAAGGCAGAAAAAAAAACATGTTTACACGCAGCTTACAAGGGCATTCAAATACACGCATCTGGAATTTCGCAAAACGGACTGTGGTGAAGTTTATAAGTTATCCCAATTCGTCATATATCTCAACCAAATGTAGAAAGATGAGATTGTTTCCAAAAATCGTTTTTCCGCGGCGCACTCGTTTTACCAAAGTAAAAGCAACCAGTTCGTATGAATGATGAAGGTGTTTTAAAGAATTTATTCGTCGAATAGCAGACACCAGCATGTTGAACTGCGTTAATTCGTTTTAAAGACTAATGATGCTCATATCGGCGAATGACATATAACTATATAACGATCGTTGGTTAATTTTATGTTTGAAACACATTTTCACTGTTGCACAGCTCGTACGTGACGTTAGCCAACTGCTGGAGATTCTTGTAAACGCAAAACTATGCAACAAAAGTTTATGTCAAGATTATTTGCAGAACAACGTACTGCATCTGGGACTTTGGATTTTGGCACGATTTCACAGTGCAGGTGACTTTTCCCATGCAAGACTAAACCGGCGTTAACTTTCAAGCCACAACGAATTACCTGGCACGCTGCTAACAACTTAAACAGGTGTTAGAGCTAATTTATCATCTACTGATTCCGCATGAAGTCCCTGAGCAGCTGGGGCCAGTTCCGGGGGAGCACGTGTGCCCCCCTAATCGCTTCGTTGCCCCCCCAAGTTCAGTCGCACGAGGCGAGTTTTGCAAACAGTGACCCCTCAAGCGTGTTTAGGGGGGACAAAGTCGGAGCGTATGAAGTAAAGACTTTCTGTTGTCACGTTTGCGCAAATTGAGTTGCTTTCGTCATTTTGCCAGATACAGAGTTGTTTGAAATACTCGGACATTTTGTAAAAGTAAAGTAGCAGACATACTTTATTTTGATGTGTAAACAAAAAACGCAGGCTGTACGCCATACAAACTATCAAATAAAAGTTTCGTTAAAACATTTTTGCGCGATGTTGATTTGCGGAGTTTGTTGACAAAAAATAACAATACAGTTTTACTAAAACGACAGGTCAAATTTTATTTTATAAATTCAATATTAGCACAAGTAAACCCATCAAGGCCAAGTGCCGTCTATTCCGTCCAAATGAAAAAAAGCCTAAGTTTCCATTTAACACGACGCAGCCGCCTGGTCCAGGTGACGTGACACGATTGGAGCAAATCACCGGGGAAGTTGTGAGTTTCGGGTAAACCACGATTGGCGTTCGAATCGCAGCTGTACATTTCACGCACCAGTGAGCACAATTATACCACGTGATCGAAGTTGAATCGCACGCTTCGTTGAGCAACAGTTCACTGCCCAAGTTTGGGACAAATGTTTTCTTCTGCTCCTAAACTTCGTTTGTTATTTAAACAAAGGGAATGTTAAGGAGAAGTCGTCCTTTTACGAAAATGATTTTGCTGTTTTTTATTCATAGATTTGAGCTCGTATACTAAACTGAACACACAAAACTTGAAACAAAAATTTACCATCACTATTTGGTTCAATAAACCAATTCTAACATTTGTAAGACGATCCATTTATTGCGTCCCCAATCAAAACATGGTGCTAGCCAACCTGAACATAACGTTGACAGAGAAACTTGGATTCTTTGCTGTGACGTGGATTCCTGGGTTTTGTGACTTTTCCAACCGACTATGGGGTATCGCCCCACTTTGGTGTTTTTTGGGGCCTCCCCCACTTTGTTGACCGAGACAAGCGAGTGGGGGGAGACGGGAAATACCCTGCGTGTAAATTACCCATGCACTTACATACACAAAAAATATTTCGTATGAACACGCATATAATCTTACTCGGATTCACTAGAAAACAATTCACTCTTAATAACCCAGTTTCGAATTGCCCCCTTATACTGTTGGTATAGTAACCCGACGGGTGCATATCCTACACATTCCCCACCAAATGTTGCAATGCAACACGTCGGGAATCACGTTTCTGAAGATGAAAAGTGTATTGTCTGCCAGATGTAGTTAACATTTCAAACAAATTGCATCCAACGATGAAAGTAAAAGACAGATTAAAGTCCGAATAATATTTATAAACTTGGCATCGTTTGTTCTGACGTTTATCCTGTGGTCGGTTCCTGTTTTTGTGACGTCGGATTAGGAAACTATCAAATGTCAAAACTCTTGGATTGAATGCCAAATCAACTCCTTGACTTGGCGTTGTATTGGATTGGTTGCGGACAATTCAAAGTGCAAATGCATCAACCTCGTTACACTTTCCCATCGCGCCGGTATTAATATTTTATTTTGTGTGATATTGTACATTACTACTTGACCTTGACTTTTTCAAGGACACGACCTTGAATTCCAACGCCAGTCGATTCTAAAAGGACATTTCTCTGCACTTGGTAGCATGTTGTCCATATTTATAATCCTGTTGTTCAAAAGTGAGTGTGTGAACGTTTGAAGTATTATTTGTAATTGAGGTGGGTGGGCACCTGCATTGCTGTCTGCGGCAACAAAGTAATCAATAAGTTGCAAATTACTGTCGCTTTCCCAAGCCCTTGGGGTCACCACAAAGCCATGCTGTGCCGCGACCCGATTTGACTCGATAACCTCCTACTATGTTTTGTTTTTTACCGCGTTTAGCTGTACAAAAATAATGCTTCTTTGACATATCTACCAAATTGTAGGTTGTGGGACGTTTTTTCGACCTGCTTATTAAACTATTTCCAAACGAACGTTTCCACGTTAAAAACCGAAAAACTATTTTCACTTTGGTTGATTTTGGCCCTTCTACATTTTTCCTCTTATCTTATCCAATAAGTTATGGCAGTTACACAAGCGTTTGCTTCGCCGCCTATCCAGGTCGTCTTCCACACTATATAACCTTGAGCGTCCCATCGGGGCACAATTAAGGATCTTCGAGAACAAACTCTTGGTTCCAACAGCCAAATTTTTCTATTGAAGATGAATTAAGACGTTTTTTCTCATTACATAAAGCCGGCCATGATTCACAAATTCCGATGCCACGAGAAATAAGCGAAGAATTTAGTTCGAGGCCCGCAATAAGAAGTATTTTCAAAAACACACGAATAACAATGTGCCTAGTGTAACAGGTGAAGTCTTGAATCAAATTTTCAACTGCGAAGCGTTAAGAGTAACGAGAATGGGTATACCAGGTACTTGAGGCATTCGAAAATCAAATCACTATTAAATATGTTTTTTTGCACTGGGAATGGCAACAGCGATTGTCGAAACGTTTGCAATAGTATGTATTCTCTTTATACAAGTTTTTTTGGCAGTTATGTTCTGAGTTAAGCCAGTCTTTAGATCCGTATGTTGTGTACATAGGCCTAGTTTCATTCATTTGCAAGCTTTTAAAAGTGCCAAAGAAATATCTGTCGTGAGATAAACACCTGATGGTTTGTTCGAACATTAAAATAGTTTTTTGGTTATGTTTTTACCAGCACGTACCACACTAGAGCGACAAAAACGTGACGATCTAACACTGTTATCTTTTTTATATTAGGGTATTTTCTCATTTTGTACGTGCTCCTATACGCAACGGAAGTTTTGTAGTGATCATTCTTCCAAAGTGTGGGGAAAATTTTTCTCAAAAACTACTAAATGCGGATCATTTCCAGTGCCAAGCGATCGTCAGCAGCCGTGACTTTGCACATTAACTGTCAACAAGAATGCAGCGAATAACATAAATTGGGCTTTNTATAGTAACCCGACGGGTGCATATCCTACACATTCCCCACCAAATGTTGCAATGCAACACGTCGGGAATCACGTTTCTGAAGATGAAAAGTGTATTGTCTGCCAGATGTAGTTAACATTTCAAACAAATTGCATCCAACGATGAAAGTAAAAGACAGATTAAAGTCCGAATAATATTTATAAACTTGGCATCGTTTGTTCTGACGTTTATCCTGTGGTCGATTCCTGTTTTTGTGACGTCGGATTAGGAAACTATCAAATGTCAAAACTCTTGGATTGAATGCCAAATCAACTCCTTGACTTGGCGTTGTATTGGTTTTGTGCGGACAACTCAAAGTGCAAATGCATCAACATCGTTACACTTTCCCATCGCGCCGGTATTAATATTTTATTTTGTGTGATATTGTACATTACTACTTGACCTTGACTCTTTCAAGGACACGACCTTGAATTCCAACGCCAGTCGATGCTAAAAGGACATTTCTCTGCACTTGGTAGCATGTTGTCCATATTTATAATCTGTTGTTCAAAAATGAGTGTGTGAACGTTTGAAGTATTATTTGTAATTGAGGTGGGCGGGCACCTGCATTGCTGTCTGCGGCAACAAAGTAATCAATAAGTTGCAAATTACTGTCGCTTTCCCAAGCCCTTGGGGTCACCACAAAGCCATGCTGTGGCGCGACCCGATTTGACTCGATAACCTCCTACTATGTTTTGTTTTTTACCGCGTTGATCTGTACAAAAATAATGCTTCTTTGACATATCCACCAGATTGTAGGTTGTGGGACGTTTATTCGACCTGCTTATTAAACTATTTCCAAACGAACGTTCCCACGTTAAAAACCGAAAAACTATTTTCACTTTGGTTGATTTTGGCCCTTCTACATTCTTTCCCTTATCTTATCCTATAAGTTATGGCAGTTATACAAATGTTTGCTTCGCCGCCTATCCAGGTCGTCTTCCACACTGTATAAGCTTTAGCGTCTCATCCGGTGCGCAATTAAGGATCTTCGATGGCAAATTCTTACTTCCAACACCAAAAATTTTTTATTGAAGATGATTTAAGACTTTGGCACACAATTTACGAATTTAAATAATCTCAGAAAGAAGATGCACGCCAGTACTTGTTTGTAAAACTGTCTCAAAATTTCGACAAACGTTGTTGTCGTCATCAGGATTCGATGTGCTGGCTTGTATCTTCTTATTGAGACTATTTAAAGCCGTGAATGGTGTGTCTAAGTCTTAGTTCATCTTCAATAAACATTTTTTGCCATGTCACGTTGTGATTTGATTGACGTTTCGTCTGCAGAAGCGTCTGCGCACTTAAGGCGCTCGGAACAAGACGATTATATGACAAGTGGAGCAACTATTAAGTCGCGACGAAGCTTAATCGTCGGCGAACTTTTAATTGTTGACGTCATAAATGGTCAACGCTTAAAGAGCGAGCGTCGCGAATTCTAGTGTTTGGATTTTTGGCGGAAAAATAAAGTTGTTGATTCGAATTTTTCAGACNCTGTCTCAAAATTTCGACAAACGTTGTTGTCGTCATCAGGATTCGATGTACTGGCTTGTATTTTCTTATTGAGACTATTTGAAGCCGTGAATGGTGTGTCTAAGTCTTAGTTCATCTTCAATAAACATTTTCTGCCATGTCACCTTGCGATTTGATTGACGTTTCGTCTGCAGAAGCGTCTGCGCACTTAAGGCGCTCGGAACAAGACGATTATATGACAAGTGGAGCAACTATTAAGTCGCGACGAAGCTTAATCGTCGGCGAACTTTTAATTGTTGACGTCATAAATGGTCAACGCTTAAAGAGCGAGCGTCGCGAATTCTAGTGTTTGGATTTTTGGCGGAAAAATAAAGTTGTTGATTCGAATTTTTCAGACCAGACGATGACATAAACAAGCATTTATTGCTCATTTCTAAAAACATATAGGCTACTAAAGAAATTCAAATGATAGGTTTTATTAATGAAGACAGGACATGGACTTGAAAAGTTGCTTAATTAAAAAGCATAGCTTCCAGAGAGTTTGTGTAGAGTGAATACATTGTATTGCAAACGTTTCAACAATCGCTGTTGTCACCAACGGTGCAAAATCAATTCTTTGTACAAGTTCTAAGGTTTTGTTTCTGATGAGTTTTATTCGTTTCCGATTGACTTGTGTGTTGTCAAAGCAAAAAATATTTACCGCCAAAGCTTTGAGCAAAATTAAAGCTTTCCAACAGAAAAGAAGCAGAACCCAAACAATCATGGAAACTCTGACGTCAGAGCCTAAGTCGTTCAGTACTGTGACGTCACAATGCTGGACGTCAATCACGAGGAATTATACGCTTGAGTGGACTCATGTAATTGCGCGCTATTAAATGTGTAATTGCGAGTTTTGGAACAACGCCACTGGAGCGGTTATCGACAAATTAGGCGATGATTTTGCGAGTAATCTCTCACTCTGTTTGTTTGAAAATATTTACGTGTTTTACGTAAGGTAGCGCTTTGTCGGCGAATTACGTAAGGCGATGACTATTATTACTTGACGCTGTTTACAAGTGCGTGTTAGAAACTTTACCTTTACGACTGTAAGAACATACTGGCCAATGTCAAATTGATAAAGGTTGTTTTTCTTTTTCATCTCAATTTCGCAACTTTAGCAACAACACAACTCATATAGGGCACTCTGCAATGTCAAGCAATTCTTGCCAAGTTTATATTTTGTTTCAGCCACAAAGCCTTTGCAAGTAACACAACGATTTCGTTGCCTGCATAAGTTGCCGTGGATTCTTTTGTTTCTTAGAAACTGTATTTTTTCTCAAATTGTGTACTGCAATTTGCTATGGGTACTTTTAAAAGTCCGTCCTTTTTCAAAAACTTTCCACAAAAAATTCCACGAGAAGAAAAAACATTTTTACGCGTGACATCACAGTAACGAGAAGCACCTGCGATCACGTGATTAAGCTGCATTACTGGAACCGCGTGCGAGACAGGCAAAGCGAAAATGCGGAGGT
>QXVZ01017285.1:0-38148 GCA_008931825.1 Phallusia fumigata | reverse complement strand
CAAAACGCTTGTTTGTAAAACAGTTATCGGTTTGATGCTTCTCATGCCTATTTATTGATATTTGCGGACATTTATTTGCGGCCAAAATCAAGAAATACAGTTTTACACACTATAATTAAAAAAGTATTTAAATGAAAAAAGGCGATTTTTTTGCTTTTTGCATTAAAACGACTTTACTACACTAAAACTTTAACATAATTTTGAAACGGCATGGAAAACCGGTACAAATGATCACTATTAAGTTTCTTATCTGGCTGGTGGGCTGACAAGTTCTTAAAATCCAATCCAACTGCATGTTATCAATACCGTTTAATAACTCTCTTCTGTCTTCCCGATAAATCCATAAACAAAACCGAAGACCGAGCATCAGCTTCCGGGTGTCCAAGTTTCATCAAAGCAATCTCCGATTTTGATCCTCGCGAACCTTCGCATAAATCCTTCAAGGTAGGCAATCCGTCGTTTTTTCGAGTTCCGCTAGACGGCGTGGCGGAGTTCTGTCTCATGATTTCGTCAACGGTGACCTTCCTAAATCCCTCGACGCACAGAATCCGGCGCAGCTGCTCGGCGCTGGTTCCGTAATACGTGAACGCAATTTTGGTGAGTTCATCCCCGAGAGGCGCCTGTTCTGTTCAAACGAAAGAAGCTGTGTTTTTATTTTAAAGTATATTGGGACAACATCAATCGTGTGCCTACCACTTTGGCACTTACTTTGTCGCTTTAGTTTGTATTTTCTGTCTGATAAATTACAAAAATTTCTAGCAAAACAACTTTAGGCAAAACACTCTTGTGATATCATTCTATATCCGTTTTCTATATCCATCAAAAACAATCTTCGAAATGGAAAAATCTGTGTGCCTACAGTTTGTCGCTAAAAGGCCTTTCGGTTCAACTGGTGACACTGATAAGCAGGCCTATAATGCGTGACTTTAAATTAGGGCGCTTTACTTTTATCTTGCAAACGAATCTGGGACGTACAAAAAGGATAACAAAATCAAAATCCTGCACGTTTTGGCTGATACAGTCTCTAAAGGCGCTGTTTAGACAAAAACGGAAAAAATAATAGGCATGCAAGTAACCTGTTATATTCTTTTTTTATTTAAACTTACCGCCGTAATCGCTGTCGTCCGAGTTTGGGCTATGACGGGATAATGGCTTAGCGGTGGCGTTTTTGAGGCAAGTTCGTCCCCGCTGGAACAGGACGGTTTCGTAAATATTCGTCGTAAAGCGAAGAACCTAAAAATTTTTGAAAGCAATACAGTGAGAGTTTGTTACGGCGATAAATACAAACTACAGCGGTATTATTAGTGTTTTAAAAATGTTACGTGTCAATTGACAGCCTTAAACTTTATTGCATGGTACGATCAAGTCAAAAATGCCAATAACTGTGTTTTTCAAATATGTTTGTTCGTTCCATTCGTATCGTGGGTTGGCAGAACAACGGCTGAACGCGTTATGCTCACAATGAGTTACCGTCGGGCTACCAGCCTCATTGCAGTTTTGTTGGATCACATTTTATTGAATTGTCTTTGGAATTGTGCTGGAAAGTTTGTTTAGAACAACTGCGTCAAACGAAGCGATTCTAGCAATGTCACATCATGAACTGTCCCAGTGGCACATAACTCACGCACCCAAAATTCCATTAGTCATTTAAAACCAATCAGATAATGAAAGGTTTTCTTGTTGGCGATCGAATGCATTTAAATCTCTACATTTGACAATATTATGTGATAGCGTAAGTCTTCGAAAAGTCACGTGAACTATTACGTAATCCATCGGGCAGTTTGTACCCGGGTGCTAAACGACGCCAGATGACCTACAATAAACCCTCAAGTAGGACAGACAAACAAGATTTGCTTTGCGTGGGAAATTGACGCCTACACACAAAAGCATTGTGAGACTTGCGGTTAGACCTAAGTCTGCGGGATAACTGGCTGGAGATTTGGCGCTAACGTCTTCACGTAACAGATTTCGTGATTACGTGATTAATAAGTGGTGATGATCTCTGTTGTCAGTAGAACATAAACTTTTTGTATTACGTTTGTGAATGGACCTAGGCAAATTTTAGCCTGACCATCTTTTTACTTTAATTCAAAATAAAACTTTGAATAGACTGTCAGCTTTAATAAATCTGAACGAACGGACAATAGTTTTGGGAACAATGCTCACATGGCCTGTCTTTTCCAGCTCCCTGTATGTCTGTGAGAGCGTTGAAAGTAGATCACCCTCTGTGACCCTCAGTGATGTACATCCGTCCCATTTATCGCTGGCTACGAACGGCCAAAACTGGTATTCCTGCCAATACACCACGTATTATTACCGAGACTAAAACGTTCTACTTAAAATAGAACAAATAGGTTGGGCCCAAACGACATCATTGGTAAGTTAGGCTTAACGTGGTATGTAGGTTTAGGAATTGAATAATTGATATTTACTGATATTTACATCAACTTACGCGGGTTTATTAAGCAAAAAGGTTGCTAACAATGCGTTATAATACAAATTGGTAAAGTTGAAGATTTAAAGTTGAATTTATTGATATGTGAAACTGGGTAGCTCAACGCAATCACGCAATCACAGATCTGTTCATAAATCTTATTCAGGCCCAAATAGTTCTCGAAAGGGTCATGCTTTATTCATCAACGTTCCACTGAATTAAAAAAACCTGCTCGTCTGGTGTAATACTTGTATTACTGATTATGGCATGAGTTTGACGATTTTTGTTGAATAAAGCATGTCGCTTTAGATAACTATATAAACCAGCACATTTTATTAACACTACATTCATCTTGTTAACATAAAACGTTTTAATTTTGATACCTTCATACAGTGAACGGTAAGAATTGGATATTTCTTCCCGTAAACCTCCGCAAAAACATCTGAATGGGTTTTTTCTGCGTCTTCATAATCGGGGACGAACCGAAGTGCGTGGACCGCCTTGTGCAAGTCTTCATTTCTACAGCAAGGAACTGAATTTATGAGCTGACACATAGACACAGTAAGAAAGTTGCTGTCAAAAACACATGCTGGCCAACGAGTACCACTGCATTAAATATGAATTCGAATTTTGGTACGATGTAACTGCTAATGGATTTGGGAGAATCCATCAAATACCAAATGTTATCCCATTCCAATCCCACGCAATAGTCCATTAGCAGTTTAACAACGTCATTAAAAGAACGTAAAAGAATTAAAAGAATAAGCGAATGATATTTACATGAGTCAAACATTGAGTTATGTCAGTCATCTTTACCTTTCAAGGTTCGGATTTATCTGGAAACTGACCTTTTTGCTTTGGTGGATTGCGTACCAACGCACTTTTGAGTGCAGACAATCTAATAACTCTTGTTTTAACATGGTTTTACATTTACCAAAATATTTCGCCCATAACGAAGCTTTCCAAGAAATTAAACTGGGATATTATGACATCACTTTACGTAACAATCATCCAATTGTTTTATGTGACAAAACAATCTGAGAACAATTACATTGTGAAGTATCAGACAATAGACAGTTACGTCATAAATACAATCTGGGTCACAAGGCGACAATTTTCGTGTGGTTTCGCTCCAGCCTTTATTGCCACAGAGAATAGGCCGTCGCCTCTGAACAAACGTTTCGCTCGAAAGGTCAGCTGGCTGAATCGGCAAGGTGGAAAAACGCCGGGCATGAAAAGAGAAAAGCCGATGGCTCTTTTTTCGTCACAGACAGGCAGTGGAGCGTACAAGACGTTGCCTGCTTGGGGAAAAGGCAGTCAGTGTGCAAAAGTCGTCGATTACGAGAAGATAGGCGTTTACAAGATAAATTTGTGCGAGAGACGACAAGCAAGTTTTGCATATTGTGTGCGACACTGACACAACAGAAGAATGCTGCGCCTAGCGATAGCATTAACGCTGGCTTGGCAATGCCTTGCTCAGTTAAGTACTGATTTGGTTGTGCAAGAAAAGGATATTTTGAGTCCGCCTTATTTCAACATTGCATCAGGTGAGTGTGTGAATTTTAGTTATACCAACAATTCTTAATAAGTTTTAGATAAATCCAGGCTTTATTTTATTGCGCATATAAGGTGTACGTAAAATATATCTCTACATGTCAGCATTACGTTATCGTTTTTACAACAGGAAAACGTATTGACGCTACGGCTACTTGCGGAACGCGAGGACCTGAACTTTTCTGCAAACTGACTGGAGGCACAAACTTCGAGTTTTCGAACAGCGTCCATCAGGGTCAGGTTTGTGACGTTTGCAACAGCGCAACCGCCGGAAAGTCTCACCCGGCCAACAATGCCATTGATGGAACTGAGAAATGGTGGCAGAGTCCCCCGCTTTCCCGTGGAAATGAATTCAACAAGGTCAACATGACCATTCATCTTGGACAGGTAACTTGTTGTTTTATATACGTCAATACTTTCATCATGTAATGAATGGCTGGAATGTACGCAGTGGTAGGCTGAACGAACGTTTATTAACTAATAAAGCGAACTGGAGACGATATCTGCTTAGTCTCAAGGGAAAGCTTATCAATTTACTGCCCGCCAGGCGCCGAATACTTTTATTTGACTGTTCGATTTGCCTGCGCAACTGTCCGCATAGCAAATAACTTATTGCAAAGAAACAACAAGGAAATACTATGTAATTTGTACAGGAAAACCGCGATTAATTGGCGGACAAGTATCCCGTTATTACCCGAACATTGGTTTCCGCTTGCGGCTTGGCGCGTCTGCGTCGCTTTTGCCGTAGCCCTTTTTTCTTCGCCCGTTTTAAAGGTGTCTCGTTTTCTGGCGCTTGCTGTCGGCTCCTGTAGGCCAGGAAATACTAGCACTGGTTTCCTAGTATGTAGGTGACGTTGAATTCGTTTCCTGTGCTAAACGCCAAAAGTGTCGCCCAGCAGGCGTTGGCGACTGCAGGAAGTTTTTTTTGCACTTGGACAAATTGTTAGTGTCTGTCCTGCTGAGACTGCTTGGTCCCAATTTTTGCCCCAGTTACGCGCGACAAATGGGACAGATCTCTAAATACAAATCACTACGAGAGAGTTTAAACGCTGTTTTCAGTCGCGCCCCATTATAAAAGCCAGCTATAAAACCAGTACTAAAAGCTTAGTAATAAAAGCCGTACACAGTTTACACAAAGACGGCACGAACCTTAGAAAAACAACCTTTCAACTAATGTTACTAAGGAACGACAAATGTTAACTACTCAACATAATGTTTCAATTACCACATACAGGTTTTCCATGTTGCTTACGTTCTAATCAAATTCGCCAACTCGCCGAGAGCCGGCACTTGGGTGCTGGAGAGATCGTCGGATTATGGAGCAAGTTACCAACCATGGCAATACTTCGCAAATACCAACAGCGATTGCTACAACTTGTTTGGAATGGACAGTCTGGAAGAAATCACCCGTGATGACAGTGTTAAGTGCACGTCCGACTATTCAAGCGTTGTGCCACTGGAGAATGGAGAGGTAAGTCTCTAATGGGTTTAGCTTTTTTAATGGCTTTACCAAAAACAGTGCGAGCTGCGTGCACAAGCACTGGCCCGAGTCGTGTAACTAGCGTAGGCGTCTGCAATCTGGCTTGAATGACTTTCAGTTGAATTCCACCGTCAGGATTTCCTGTATTGCCTAAAGACATTTATATCAATACACTCAGTTTGTTTATGTGCTGAATGGTGGTTCACTTTTTATTTGTACGGTATTATATGTTGTATGCTTTGCAAACAAGAACTCACAAAATGAATTTTCAAAAAGGTATCTTTAATCTAAATTGGACAAATCAAAAAATTGTAGGAAATGATTACTAGAATAATGCTGATCACAATTTTGTCATTTTAGGTCATTGTTTCAATGGTGAAAGGTCGTCCAGGCTCTTACAACTTCTCCTATGCCCCTGTGTTGCAAGAATGGAGCAAAGCCACCAATGTTCGACTTCGTTTCCTGCGAACAAAGACTTTGCTTGGGCACTTGATGGCAGTTTCTGAACAGGATCCAACTGTAACAAGACGAGTAAGAGTTTCTTTTTGATGTGTGCTGTGTGTTATGAATTTGTCTTATTTCTTGACTTTCAATGACAAATCCATTTTGTGTTGTTCGGTGTTTGAAAATTTGTCTTTGTTTAGTACTACTACAGTATCAAGGATATCAGCATTGGAGGTAGATGTGTATGCAATGGTCATGCTGACACATGTAGACCGGATCCAAATGATCTGTACAAGTAAGTTTAACTCTAGAAAAATGATCAGTTGTTGTTTCAAAGGTGTTTTGTAACCAACTTTTCTACTTTTCTCAGGTCCAAATGTTTGTGCCAGCATAACACCTGTGGAAGCAGCTGTGAATACTGCTGCCCTGGATTTGAACAGAAAGCATGGAGAGCTGCCGTTCCTGGATCCACAAATGAGTGTGAAGGTAAATCATCGACCCCATTTCAATACATAGATGTATTTCCTTTTTGCCTATAATTATCCACCAGGTTTCATGATACAGTGGTGTAATAGTATTTTCTTTTTGCAGCTTGCAATTGCCATGGACACAGCACCTCATGCTACTATGATGAGGAGGTGGCCAAGCGCCGACTGTCTCTTGACCTTGCAGGCAACTACGAGGGTGGCGGTGTGTGTATCAACTGCACCCACAACACAGCTGGTATCAACTGTGAACTCTGTGCTGCTGGATTCTGGCGCCCAAGCCATGTTGACCCACATGATCCCAATGGATGCAGACGTAAGCTTTTAACTTAGTTTTATCAAATCATTTGTGACCTGTTTGTGAGTGTGTATGCATTCTTCAAAATTTACCTTGATTTTTTCGCTTTCATGATTTGATTTTGTGATATGTGGTTTCGGTAATATCACTTTTTTAATTTACTTGAGGCCGAGTCCCAAAGAAAAGAGGTTTGCAAGGCTACTTGGCAGTGCACACACACACAGGGCTAAGCTTAGAGCTTCAAAGCAATTTCTTTTTCTGTAATCCACACAGTTTGCTTTCTTGCAGCAGAACATTCTTTGCACACCAAAGCTGCCTCTAACTCTTCTTTTACTGGCACAACGAAAAAAATTTCTGACCAACCTTGGTTGGAAGGATCAGGAAACAGAATACACAATTACCAAGATGGTGACACTGAAGTGAAAATTGGATTAAATATCCCTGCTTCATTTACGACTACCATAAGTCCACTATCAACTGCTATTGAAGATCTTGACTATTCTGGACATAGGGATCTCGTTACTAAAATGCCACACGTTATTGGCGAAGCAAAAATAACATCAACATCTCCATCTCTTGAGGATGAATTTCTACTCCCTGTTACGACTTTCCACCCTACTGTAACTCCCTTTCAAACTCATCAAGGCAATGTAGATGAACTAGATGGCTTTTTCACATCCGATGAACAACGCTGTGGGTTTATCAACTTGCATATCCATTGGGATGCAACCGACTAACCTTCAGTTCCATGCCGCCCGAGATGACACTGCACGGCTTATTGTGATGTCACTGATAGCTAGTTGCAACCAAGTTCCATGTTTCACGGGATATCTTGCTGATATGTACAACTGGATGCAGCCTTGATTTCAACACAAACACATACACCCATTCACACAATGTATTGAAACCCATTCTTTCACTGAATCTCACTTGATCATTGCGTTTGCATGTTGAACAAGTTAGAAGTGCATGATATAAAAGTTCAAAGGACGTCAGAATTGGTTAAAAATTAGATTATATATGTGCTGATTATGTCGGGGACTAAAACCTTGTTTGTTTTCAGCTTGCGACTGTGACAGTGCATACACTGTTGGATCTTGTGAACCCAACACTGGAAGGTGCTATTGCAAGGTCCAATATGCTGGAGACAGATGTGACCGCTGTGCCCCAGGCTATTATGACTTTCCAGAATGCAGATGTAAGTTGGTTTCCTTTTTATGTCCTACAAAGAAACACAACATTTTTATGTGCTGGATATAAATTACTATTTACTTTAAACTTGTAGTACTGCTCATACAGTAAATGGTTTTACCGTATTTGTTACTTACCTGTTTGCATTTGTCAGCTTGGAAAGAACTGCAAGACATTGGTAATCGTGCTGTGGTGTCTTAAAAAACATTTGTACAAAAACCACAATTTATCACTTTGCTTTGTGTGTTTTCACATGTGCACCTGTGTAACGATTTTGTTCGTTTGTTGCACTGTAATCCTCCAGGGACAGTGGTATCAATGTTTAACATCAAATTGTTTTCAGTGTGTGATTGCTATTACAATGGAACCTTGGACGGCGTGTGCCTGCCGGTCAATGATGCTTGCCCATGTAAATACAACTATGCTGGAAAATACTGCAACGAATGTGCAAGAGGATTTTTCAACTTCCCAAAATGTGGCGGTCAGTGACCAGATTAATCCATTGTTGCCACTCTTTAGTATTTTTTCTTGGAAAATGATTAAAATGGTAAGTTAACATGCATTGTCTGCAGTATGTGAGTGCCATGGTGAAGGAGTTTCAACCGATGTGTGTGATCCTTACACTGGAGATTGTCCATGTGCTGATGGTTTTGCTGGACCTGCATGTGACAGATGTGCCCGAGGCTACTTTAACTACCCTCTGTGCCAGCGTTGTCCTTGTAGTGAAGTTGGAACCACCGCCGAAGTAAGTTTTACAATTATAATGTCAGTTATATGGTTAGTTCAAGTGTAATATTGTTTGATTCACTTTAAGATTTGTGACATCACCACTGGAGAGTGCTTTTGTAATGAAAAGTTTACTGGCCAAAGCTGTGACGACTGCAAACCAGGCTACTATGGTTTCCCACTCTGCGAAGGTGTGTACCATTAAAATGTTGTTCCTGCATCAACTGCTGCTATTGCATACTTAGAAGTAAACCTTTTAAAACAAAAAACTTTTATTTTGCAGAGTGCCAGTGCTTCGGCCAAGGAAGTTACGACAACACTTGTGACACACAAAGCGGGCGGTGTTACTGCAAACCCAATTACAGGGGTGACAGATGCGAAGAATGTGCACCAGAATTTTATGGGTAAGTCGTTTAAATCCGCAGCACCAATAGTCTAAATTTAAAAAAAGCCTTGGACTACTATGTATCTTTAAACAAACAAATGAATCAGGTGGATGTTCTTCCAACTAATTTAATTGCAGATAAAGGGTTTGAGTTGGTGTTTTTATTTGCAGATACCCGAACTGTGTGTCGTGCGCTTGTGACATCCATGGCTCTTTGAAGACCACTTGTGACCCGACTACTGGCAAGTGCCTCTGCAGAGACAACATTGGAGGTCAAAGATGCGACGAGTGTACACCGGACTACTTTAACTTTCCCAGATGTGAGGAGTGCAGTTGCGATGCGAGAGGAATTGAGTCTATTGTTCCCGGTGTCTGCCTGGCTTTCACCACTGTAAGTATTGCCAAGAAGTCTTTTATATCTCCTGGAGCTCCTGCTGCACAGATTCCAGCAGCTAACTGTTATACATTACTGACAACAGGGTCAGTGTGAATGCAAGGAAAATGTAATGGGCAAGAATTGCGACATGTGTAAGCCACTTCACTATGACCTTGATCGTGGATGTGTCAGTTGCAACTGCTTTGTACAAGGAACCCTCGATGGAGTTGGTGAATGTGACACTGATGTAAGTCTTTATAAGATGATTAAAAAAATGCATGAGGAAAATCTGAAATATCAAACAAAGTGATATTTTTTGGAAATTGAATTTTGCTTTTTTAGGATGGTCAATGTTGGTGTCGGCCATACACCTGCAGCCAGCGTTGCTCCCAATGCGAGGATGGCTTCTTTAGTCTTGAAGAACGGAACTACTTGGGATGCACAAGCTGCGAGTGTGACATTGGTGGTGCTATGACTGCTCAGTGTGACAAGACATCCGGACAATGCAGATGCAGAGATGGCATCGGTGGCAGGCGCTGTAACAGGTACTTTGACAAATAGGATGTTTTGTGTTTTGGGGTTAAATCATACTAAATCATATTAAATCATACCAAGACTGTTGGTTTGTAGTTAAACACATACTTGTATATTATTCTACAGAGCAATTGATGGTTTTTTCTTTCCAACCTTGTACCAAAACAAGTATGAGTTGGAAGACGGAAATACTCCAGACAGGTCAGTTCTGCGATATGGCTTTGACAATGCTGTATTTCCTGATTTCTCCATGCGTGGGTATGCCCAGTTCTCTACAGTCCAGGTAAGATTGTTTTGTTTATATTTGTTTTATTTAATGTTTTAATGTGTCTTACTTATTTGGTTTTGTTTTGTTCTGTGTAAGTAACTTTGGTCTGTGGTTGTGATTTAACAATTTATTTTTGGCTGAGGTTTTATTTTGTTATCATGCATTTTACTTTTGCTTCGCAAAATGAACTTGCTTTTATGTTACAAAGTAATAAATAATGTATCTAAAAAATACAAAGCAAATGCATCTAACAAACTTAACCGCAGTAAGCTTTAGTAAATGGTGTATATGCCTAACCCAAGCCTGGATAAATACAAAACCTGTATTTATCTAGTTTAAGAAAGAATGCAGAACATGGTTAAATATGTTTTGCTTTAATGCTAACTGTGCAAATGTACTAACTACGCAGCCGACAATAGTGATGCATATATCTGTGGATTCGCATAACCTTTACCGGGTGCTGGTGCGTTACATTAACCCGACCACAACTCCCTTGACTGGGACTTTGTCGTTCGTAACGTATCTTGATGGATCCGGAGGCGACGCATCAGCCAAAGAATGCCTGGACTGTAAGTCGCACAACAGTGGCCTGACTGTTACCCGAAGAAGTGTTGCATGTTTGGTTAATTGCTCGCATTGAATGCCATTGTATTCTAAAGTTAAAAGTGACCTGCATGATTTCACAAAGCAAGACTCAATTGCAGAATTTGAAAAAAACGACCAACTGTTGGGAAGGCTCAGAAAATAATCTGCCATCATTGTTCAATGAATCAAAGTGTGTTTTTGCAACAAATGTGTGTTGCAGAGTACACACTCTACATTTGCATGATGAATGTGTGTTGTGCCTGTGTTTAACTTCGCATGGAAACGTTTTATTACCACCACAGACCAGACGTATACTAACAGGGAAGTTTGATCGGCATTATGGGTAAAAATTAATCAGTTCCCAAACTATTGAACCAACTATTTGATTTGCTTAAGGTTCATTAATGAAAACCTTTATTTACCATGATACTAATCAAATTTCCCTAGTCTAAGCCATTCCCCCTCTTTATCTGTAATTAACCATAAGTTTCACATAACTTTAGCGTCAGCTAAATGTTCCAATCACCATCTTCAACGACGGTCTTTACCGTTTGATGTTTCGCTACGTGAATGCAGGAACTACACCAATCAAAGTGAACGTAACAGTCGTACCTCAATCGGCCTCAGGTTGATAACGAAATTTGAACTGTGATGCATTCCACAAAATGAATTTTCAAAAATCCGGTCCACTTTAAAGACAAGATTACAGAAAACTATAAAAACGCTTGTGTAAACATTTTGTGGAATACGCCATATCCAAATACTCTAGTTTTTACTGTGCATGCATGTTTGAGTATCTTTTCTACGTCAGTACAGCACTTTGTGTGGGGTTTTGTATGATTTGAAATGTTGAAAAGGAATCAAGCATGGACTTGAATGAAATACCTCACCCGACCATAATGGTTGTGGCATGTAATCACCTACCTAGAAATAGTTAACGTAAATTTAAAACATTTTGCCCCTGTAATAAAGGTTGTAATCTGTAGATATTAACTATGATTGGAAGTATTGATATTTGATAATAAGTAATTGGTTTGAATAAACTACATTTCGAGCTTCAACAACTAACTTTCTTCGAAATATAGGCACTGAACAAAGCTATCCAGTTATTTTTGATGTTGCGGCTGAACCAAGAGTCATTACCATCCCAAATCCATTCGTTTTAAACCGTGGCACTTGGACTGTAGTAATGGAAGCCCAACCAGGTTAGTGTAAAAGTTTTCTTCAAATACCTTCACACATGCTGATTATGTAACTTTACTTGTCTATTAGGTCTGTTGGTTGACTATCTTGTTCTGCTGCCTTCGGAATTTTACGAGCCTGGAATCCTTCAACTTTCGACTACTACACCTTGTATTCCTACTGCAACATCTAATGGCAAAGAGTGTGTGATGTTCTCGCACCCAAACCTCGAATATTTCACAATGGTTGATTTGACTACTCAAGTGGACAGAACCAGGTATGAGAAATGTTTATTACGGGTCGTTTGCAATAGCAAACATAGTTAGCATTTAAAACATAACAGATGGCACAAGTATGTAACAAAACAATGTGATACAGGCCACTTAATTTCTGACAGCAGAAAAAAATCCTTTGATCAAGCACCCAAAGTTCTGGCTGTGTTCAGCTCATTTCTGAAACCCAAATTCGAAGCCATAAGTTTTTACATTAAGAAAAACTGTTTTTAGACTTGCCACCCCATCAACGGCCCACCCTGAAATGGTTCATATCGATGCAACTGTTGGAAATGTTGAACACTCGAAATTCAGCATGGAGATTGCACTTCCCCAAGCTGGAAAGTATATCCTAGTTGTGGAATATGCCAGCAATGCAGATAGGTAAGTTTTAAGCAAAATTGGCTGTTATTGACAGAGCATTAAACCACTTTTAATGTTTTAATCTTGTTATAGATTCCAGACTGCACAAGTTATGGTGACAGATGGGGCCAGCAATACCTATGACAATGTGAAGTTTAACATTTATTCTTGCCCCTACTCCTTCTTGTGCAGACAAGTTGCACTTGGAGTTTTAAATGATGTTCAGGTAAACTGATGTTTGACTTTACTGATTTCATGCTCGACTTTATTTTGAAAAGCAGATTTTTTGGAATTTTTTTGTGAATTTAAACAATTTGATTAGAGTGGGTAACAGATTATTTTCTTTCTTTCACTTTTTTTTCCAGTTTCATATTAATTGATAAAAAATATAACTCGAATTCATTCTTGTGATTTCAAGGTGTTTGACATGTCCCTTCCTGTGATGCGAGTTTCAATCACCACCGAAAGTGGATCATCGTTTTATATCAAATCTCTTACAGCCATTCCTCTTGCTGACTGGACCATGGAACTTGTTGAGCCCAAACCAAAATGTATCACAACAACTGGACCAGAATTTGACCAGTATGTTTTATACTTGTTTGACAGTATTTAATATTCTTAGTAAACAACTTTACACATTGAAAAATTTTTCTTAAACAAATTAAACAATTTTGCAGATGTGTTGCAACTTCATACAATGTGCCACTCGGTGCATCTCGATTTAATGTGCCCCCAACAAGGGAGGCTGGTGGAAGTGGCGATGAAGAGCCAGTACCTCCTGCCTTTCCGGACATTGGGGACAAGGATGTGGATTTGGTTTACCTTGATGATGCAGACAAAAATTCTGGTCGTCCAACTGCATTGCAAATACCCATGGACTTACAGCCAGGAAGGTACACATACAAGAGTTATCTGTCCTCAGTAGGCTCTAATACTTACAGCAAGCTTTAGATGTTTTTTTTAAATTCAAAACTAAACCATTTTTTACTTTTAACCTACAATAAAAAATTTGCTTTAAAAATATTGTTTTTATTGACTCAATTCTTTTTGTCACAGATATGTATTCCTGGTGCACTACTATAATCCGGACTTTACAAGCTTCTCCCCTCGCGTTGTTATTGATGGTGGAGTGACATCGACTGGAACAGTTAACGTTACTCACTGCCCATTCACTGATGGTTGCCGTGGTGTCGTGACAACTGATGATGGTCGTACTCTAGTTGACATCACCGTTCCAACAACTATGTTCACCATCACTGTTCCTGATGGTAAAAGATAGTTTTAATTTCTTTGTGCTGGAAAGATTTATCAATTTTTTCCATCTGTGGTCTAGCATGACAGTGTGTTGACATTGCCATTGGTCTTTTGCAGGCAAGGCTTTCTGGATCGAGTATGTGCTGGCAATCCCCGAGGAAATCTATGACCAAAGCCTCTTGGATCTTGCACCCACTGACAAGTCATCTGACTTTATTCTGATGTGCAGTACTGATGGACAGCAGGTACAGATAAGCAAGCAACCAACCCACTGTAACTTCGTATACTAGCTTTTATACCTTATGCTATATTTTAGAGTTTCTACAACACAATTGAGAATCCATCTGAATTTTGTCGAGACTCCATCTTCTCACTGACCGTGGATTACAACGATGGTGGCTTGGAATGCAACTGCTCTGGTGCTGGTACCGTGGGAGGTGGAGATGCAGTCTGTGCGGTAGGACAAAGTTTACATCGCTTTCTGTGGTTGTGCCACATGCATTTGTGGAAGTATTTCTTTTAAAACATTTTTTTAGCATGAACTAAAAGAGCACCAATTTGTTAAAAAGTATGTTGACTTTGCTACAATTTTATTTATTTCGACAGGACTACGGTGGTCAGTGCCCCTGTAAGCCACATGTGATCGGGCGACGATGTGACCAATGTGTGACTGGCTATTACAACTACCCAGACTGTGTTGCCTGTGACTGTAGTGGTGCTCTATGTGACAAGGTAGCCTTAACAACCTCATTACCAACAAACTATCTCTGATAACTTACTAATAAATGAAATAGCTTTCAATGGGTTGTAGGTTTCATCCAAATATGTTTTGTATTTTACCAGATTACTGGCGAGTGCATCTGTCCACCCAACACTGTACAACCTGGATGTGACACCTGTATGCCCTTCACTCACTCATTCCACCCTGAAGCTGGATGTGATGAGTGCGACTGCAATGTACATGGGGTGATCAATGTCGCTGATCAAGGTTGTGATCCATCGGATGGTCAATGCAGATGTAAAGAAAATGTGTCCGGCCAAAGGTGAAGACAAAGTTTCACAGCTTTATTCGTGTGGGCTATGCTTTTTACACCTATTTAAATCGTTTTGCTCAGGTGTGATCGATGCTCTCCTGGGTATTTTGGATTCCCTGATTGTCAGAAATGTACTTGTGATGAGCGTGGGGCTCTCGCAGCTGACGGTTGTGATCCAACCAACGGCCAGTGTGCATGCAAGGAAAATGTCGAAGGTCTTCAATGCAATGTCTGCAAAGCTGTAAGTACTAAAAATGCCACATCCAATTTATTGGTTTTGATGACAGCTTTTTTATGATGTGACAAATGTTTTTACAGGGAACTTTCTACCTCGACATCAACAACCCACTTGGGTGCACTGAATGCTTCTGCTTCGGTGTTGGAGAAGGTTGTAGTCGCTCACAGTACCCAGCTACTGAAATTAATGACATGGAAGGATGGATTGTTCTTAACCTTGTCAAGTGAGTGATTTTTCTGAGCAAACCAGCACTAAATTCATGTTTTTCCTAATTGTTACTACTCTTTTAGTGATGAGCCGGATGTAGTCCCTACCAACAATGGTGCAACAATAAATGTTGACATCGATCAAGCCGGTGGTCAGGAGGATCCAACTAGGCCAAACATTTACTGGGCAGCACCAAAGGTAAGTAAATTACAAGAATGGATTGGAATCCCTTCCGAAGTCCTAACCTTTTACAAATAGGGTGTATTGTTGACCTAGCTTACTATGCCAAATAATTTTAGACCTACCTTGGACAAATGGTTGGTTCATATGGTGGTGAACTTCGTTACACAACAACATGGTCGACTGGTGGCCGTGGCGATGCAGGATCAGTTGGGTCCGTGAATCCAGCTCCTTTGCTTGGTACCATACCTGATGTGATCTTAAAGGTGGGTTTCTTGTGTGTTTGCATAAATCTGCCATGTTTTATGATTCATTTTGACATTATGGTGTTGTGCAGGGCAACGGCTTGGTGGTAGGTTGGAGCAATCCTAACCCTTCATCGAATGTCAGATTGGAACTTGTGGACAGAAACTTCCTGCATGACAAGAGTGGTAAGAATAAAACTTATTTAATCCATTTAACAGCTTGTCAGTATTTTTTGTCACATGTATATGTCTGTGGGAAAGTGCAACTTACATTTGACATTTTTCAGGTAACCCAGTTACTCGTGCTGACATGATGATGATCCTTTCCAACCTGCAGTCAGTCCACATCCGGGCGAGCCCTGAGATAAACATAAGGAGCATCTCCCTCGATGACGTTGTCATGACAACAACTGATTACTCTCTTCCAATTGGCTCAGGACCATCTATTCCGGCTGTGGAAGAATGTATCTGCCCAGCTGGTAAAACTTGTTTACAGTCTGATGAACAATCGCTTGCTTTAACACCAGAGTAAAATTGATGCCCGATGCTCATTCCAACAAAAAGGCACCAAATGGTTAACGTTTTATTTATTTTGCAGGTTATAAGGGTCACTCGTGTGAGGAATGTGCCCCTGGACACAGACGTGATGACCGTGGTCAATACTTAGGTTACTGTATCCAGTGTAACTGCTTTCCACACTGCATTTCCTGCGATGAGAGTGGAAACCTGCTTCAGAATGATACATGTTTGCATAACACAGTAAGTGGCCAGGATATGTTCTGATAAGTTGTTCCCTAGGCTAAGCTTAATCTTCCGTTACACATCAAACAAGTGCATGTCTGAACCTAATACTTCTGGACATAAACACTTTGCATATTTTCAGTTTCATGTTTTTATATTTTTAGGCTGGTCCTGACTGTGGTCGGTGTACGGATGGTTACATCAAAAATACCACAAGTGGTGATGTTGAATCCTGTCAACCATGCCCGTGTCCATTCCCTGACGTTGATGGCAACTTTGCTGACACTTGTGAAGAATTTGACGGTATGTAATCATACACAGTCAATCGAAAATATATTGCCTATATTTTGCAAAATGATAGAATTTATATCGAACGAAGCAAACAATAGTTTTTTTGTTGTGAAAGTAATGTGCAAACCAAATCTCCAAAATTTACCCATGTTTTTCTTCCATTTTGAAAAAGCATTTTGATAATGAGCATGTGCCAAAGCAGCATGTTTTCTTCTTTTAGGTGAACTGATTTGTCACTGCAAGATTGGCTACACTGGAGAGCGTTGTGAACTTTGTGCTAATGGGTACTTTGGCAACCCTTCAGTCCGGGGTGGATACTGCCAGCCCTGCAACTGCCATGATAACCTAGACCCGAACCTTATAATGGAAGATTGTGACTCCCTTACAGGTAAAAAACTATCCAATTTTGACCTTGCAAGTTACAATGTTACATACTAACATAAAAAAATTACCTAACTATTGTCATGCAAAAATACAGCATACATGTTGGTTAAAAAATAACTTGAAGAAGTCCTACCGACCATGCATAGCTTTAACTAAATACTGGTATCAATTCTAGCTTTTTATTTGTAAAGGGGTTTGCCATGATTGCCAGTTCAACACTGGAGGCAAATACTGTGAGAGGTGTGCCGATGGTTACTATGGTGATGCAATAAAGGCCAAAAACTGCACAGAATGTGACTGTAGCTCATGTGGAACAGATGTCTGTGATCACTACCAGGGACATTGTTCCTGCCAACCACATGTGATCGGACACCTTTGCGACACCTGTGAACCAGGTTTGATTTTAGCATTGAGCTGTATTACCACTATCACCAGAAAAAACAAATTGTGTGTTTAAATTTGTTTTTTTTACACAAGATCTTCGACATTACAATTTCCATTAAAGTTATAGAAAACAATTCTTAACAATTTTGCCTTTGCATAGCCAGCCATTAAGTTCACATACAATTTTGAATTTCTTAAACAAGACCTTCAACTGTACAATATTTATTGAGGTTAATAGAAAACCATTTTTCAGGGATTTAGTTTACTCATATAGCATGAATGTTACTTTTCAGGTTATTGGAATTTCCGATCCTGCACTGGTTGTCAAAGATGCAACTGTGCAGAAGGTGCTATTGGCAAGGAGTGTGACATCTCAACTGGCCAATGTAACTGTGCTCCCAATATTGTTGGTCTTCGATGTGACCGATGTGCTCCTGGATTCTATGACTACTCTGCAATGGGCTGCAAACGTACGTTATCCCAATTTTTTTCTGCGAAAGTTTTTCCAACTTTTAAATGACTGTGAACACCTATAAGTCAAACCTCAAATAGTGGTTGAAGCATAAAGAATTTTAACTACTACCTACATGTGTGTGGGGTTGTAGAAATCATCTTAATCTAATTAATTGTGTTGTTAACAGCATGCAAGTGTAGAAACAATGGCCCTTGCAATCCCAAGAATGGAAAATGCGAATGTCCACCAGGAATTACTGGGGATCAGTGTGACAGATGCGAGCTTGCCAGACACATCTTGCACGAGGGAGATGAAGAATGCACAAGTAAGACTGATAAATTTAATCCAATTACTATTCTTTAACAGCCAGCCAAATATGTAAAAATCGCATAAGTTTGACTTAACTGTTGTTCTAAACAATGTTTTTCTATGAAAGATAAAGAAAGATAAATGCTGAAAAATGCTGTCAGAATATGGCTTTTGATGTGATAGACTTGCAGCTAAACAGATAAATACTTTTTAGGATGTGGCACATGCACCGATGATCTGCTAGATGACGTGGAACCTATGACTTCCAGGGTCACTAGGACTCTGGAATCATTGGCAAACGTTTCGTTGGGAGTCGTTGCTTACCAAAGGCTAGAAGGCCTGCAGAATGAGGTTGACAAAGCTTTGGTAAGCATTGCTACAGTTTTCGGATGAAACAAACCCTTAGTAGAAATAATGGTTTTCTTAATTATAACTAGGCTAACTTGGACATGGAAGAGGGTTTGATTACAACTGGTTCAGACAGTGTTGGTAACTTGCTCAGTGGAGGTACAGAGGCTCTGGATGAAATGGTTTCGGGAAGTGGAGCAAATGTAAGTTGCTTTCTTGTTCTTCCATCTATTTCCATTGCTGCAATTTGGGTAGTTTTCAATATTTGTTAATAAAGTTGCCGCAAAATAAGTGCATGAATTGTTTTAAATAATGTGAAGTTTGCAACAACAACACTAATTGAGAGGTTTTATTTTCTTTGTTCATTATCGCAAGCTTTCGTGTGATGCTATAATTTGTAGTGTTGTTGTTTAAATCGGCTTATCAATTACTGCTGTAGTTGTTCAAGTAGAACAAATCAGCCATCCTTTCTTTGCTCACAAAACTGTGACAAAAAATACTGATTGACTTTCTTTCTTGCTTGCTTTGCGGCGTTTGCCAACACCACACAGGCGCTCGATGAAGTGTCCGGTGGCATGTCATCGGAGGTCGTCGAACTAAGAAGCTCGCTGATAATTGACCTTGATAACGAGATTTCCCAAATTGAGTCTGCCGTGAGTAGTTGCTCATTGTCACCACTGCATGCATGCTTTGCTATATCACAATAGTAGCTTTAGTGGCCAGTTATTGCTTTTTCACATTTTATTGAGATTTCTGAACCTTAGTGGTTGTTTTATTTCAAAAAGATACTCCATTTGTAGTGTGAGTGAATGTCAAACTACCATTTTATACATTTTTACTTAGGTGCGCTTAAAAAAAAGCGTATGTGCTGATATTTATTAATGGTTTGTTTAAAAAAACAACCCAACAAACAATCATGCAATCATATCCATCGTACTTTAACACAGTATAACTTACCAAAGCAAGTTTTGCATTTGTTGTTTCAAAACAATCTTTAATGTGTCAAGTGAATTCTTGCCAATCGGAGCTTGATTTATAGGTTTCCGAGATGTGCAACCACACAGACATCCTTCTTGAACAAGTTAAGTCCACAGAAAACAGGACAATGACGGCCCTGGCAAATGCCCGAGCTCTTGATAGTTTGTCATCCGAGTTTGAGACAGAAGCTGAGGATCTTAAAAAGCGGGTAGGTTTTCTATTTCCATTTTGCCCTAGGGTTTCTTTTACATTTATCAGAAATAGGCAAATGGATTGTAAAAAATGTTTTTTTACAACAGTATCTTGTGTAAAATTGTTAAATTACTGTTTTACTCTCTTTAATTGCAGTTCGCTGTGCTTCAAAAGGTATGAAAAACAAATGCCATTTCAGATTCTTTTTTGTCAAGAATCTGAACAGACTCTTTAACAGATTCACATTAAAGCAACAATATAGATTTAGTTTTATGTGCAATGTCTAAGATTACAAGTATCTTGATATTCTAACCTGTATAAGTTATGCAGACATGTTTTTCATTGCATTGCAATCCAAAAATGTGCTCAAACAAATACAACCGTGTAACTAAACTGTTCTGAGGTAAAAATTTTGATACAATTTTTATCGCTTTTTCATTCTTTATTCACCAGTTGACTAAGGAAGCTTCCGGCGACTCTGAGGATTATGAAGAAAAGCTCGCAGAAGCTGAACAAATGGTAAAAGAAATGAACGAGAGGGATTTCAGTCCCATGATGATAGCTGCTGACACTGAGCTGATGGCTGCTCAAGCTTGTAAGTTTGGCAATAAGCATGAATTTTTGTGCCTGCTTTTGGAAAGGTTGCCCAGACAGGCTTTTTAATAACACCTCATTTGGAATAAATATGAATCATAACAGGAACTCACAAAGACACTGATTTTGTTTTATTGGTTATGGATTACACGTTTTATTATAATATGCAATTAAGAAGTTTTTGCCTAAATTACAATGTTGCGGCAGAGAAAAAGAAATATAATATGCAGTGATATTTCTACTCTAAACATTTTTATCAATTTGAATTCACCATATAAACACAGTGTTTTTGTTACAGTGTTGCACCAGGTTATGACAGACTTCAGCGAGCCGGCTGCTAATGTTTCAGCCCAAGTTGAAATGCTTAGCAACGACTTTTCTGACAAACAGATGAAACTACGTGATCTGCGTAATCAGATGAACAATGCAACAAGGAAAATCAACGAGGCAACAACTGCAAATGCCGTTAATCGCAAAAACTTGAGCGAGACGAGCGAGGCTCTCAACAGTGAGTGGGGAATGCCTGGTACTTTGCATGTTTTTTGCTTGTTGCTTGTAATAACTACCTGTTTGTAGCTATAATTATCAGGACTTTTATAATCAAATAGCAAAATTGTTGGCTATTTAGTTTTGCATATTTGTGGTGTTTAAGAGGATTCCTAATTTTGACCCAAGGTTGGAATTGGTAAACTATAACTAGCAATCAAATTGTTGTGCATGACCTAAGTGTTTTTTATTGCAAGATTTATCCAATTTGTATGCTTGTGTAGCTTATTATGCTTGGCTTTACAGACAAAATGCATGTTCTTTCCTAATTTTAACTCAAAGTAATTTTTAATAAGGGTTTTAAATGTTTTGCAAAATCTAGATGCAAAAGCATCAAACAAAACAAAAAACTAAGCTTGTTTGCATGTACTTTACACAAAATACATCAATAAAATTTAACAAAACAAACTTTAAAATTTATTTTGTTTCTCTTCTCAGACATTAACACTGATGCGGGCATGGCCAGTGATCTGCTAAGTGATGCAGAACAACTGCTCAATGCGACCAAGACCTCGGTTAATGGCCCAATCAAGAACGGCATTGATGAACTCGGTAATCTGGAAGAAGGTTTGCAACATGCCATGGGTGAACTGCAACCATACACTGATCAACTAAACACTGATTTGGAAAGAGTGGCGCCCTTGGTCAACCAGGTACATGCTGTTTCAATGGTGTTGGAAGTAATCTTACATTTGTTACATCTTACATCTAACTCCAGATACTAAGTTTTTGTTGGTAGAGCAATTAATAAATTCTTACTTTTTTTGTCAGTCAATTGAAAAGGCAAACCAACTTGCTGCTGATGCTGCTGCACTCCAAGCCATCATCGACAATGTTGTAACACCAGAAAATGCTGCAAATGCGTATCAGAGGATCGTCATTGCAATGTCCGAGGCTGCCAATGCTGCAGAAAAGGCACTTAACGTAAGCATTTCTATCCTGCTATGTATTGTTCACCATAAATGGTGTGTTTTATGCTGAAATATGTTCTTGTCTATTTCGGAAGCCACTTTTGGAAGGATTTTAGTGTGCTATGATGCCTTAAACATGTTTTCCAGGCTGCTATTAATGCTGAAATGGATGTCGCTGACAAGAACTTGCAGGAGGCTGCAGAGTTAGCTGACCGACAGAGTAGTGATCTTTTGGCAGAAACTGAAAACCTTCAGCAGAATGGTCTTGCCAAACTTCAACAAGACATGGAGGTTCGTGGGTGGTTATAACGTGGACATTTTTTAATTTTCTGTTGAAAATAATGATTTTTATTTATTACAGAATGTGCAGACTGACTTAAATGCAGCTGATAATTCTGCTAACAACCTACAAAATGAACTCAATGACATTAAAACAAGGATCAATAATTTGAATAGAGGTAAGTACCCATTGTCGTTTCCTTTGTGTTACGAAGTTTTGATAATTTCACCTAATTTGTAGTTAATTTGTTTCTCTTCTCAGACATTAGCTTTGATGATTTCACCTAATTTGTAGTTTTGTGGATCAACATATTTGCACTTTCTAGATGGGATCGACGCAGATCTAGACTTGGCAAGAACCAGAACTGAATCGGCAGTTGCATTGACTGAACAAGCCAACACCCAAGCTAATGAGTTGCAAGCACAAATTGAAAGCGCCCCCGACACCAACATTGATCTTGGACGTGAACTGGAGGCAACCCGAGTTGCATGTAAGTATTAGAAACTGATCATTTGGTTGGGGATCTACCCTGTAACACCACTTTGTACCTGGATTGAAACTATGGGTTTTGTAAAAAAGTTTCTAATGTCAAAATTTTTAGTTGGAGTCCTTCCAAATGACCTCGCCGCTGCTACCAATTTGGCAAATGAACTGCTGGCTCGGAAGAAGGACCTTGAAAATCTTGACAATGTTCTTCAAATGCCCAAGAAGATTCAGGACATTCAAAAGAAGATTGCACTCACCAGAAATGTTGCCAACAGCGTAAGCATTCATTCTTGCACTTAAACATTCACATAAACTTTGTCTGTCATTAACCTTGTGCATTTTATGTTTCAGGTAAAATCATCAATCAAATTTGTGCCACTGTCATCACCCATCACTGCTGATAACCCACCAGAATATGTTGAACTTCGAACTCCAGTCTCGGTTGTGAGGACAGAGGATCATGTTCGAGCTGAATTCATTGTTAACATGGAACCTGAGGCTGCAGACAACTCTATCATGATGATAGGCGATGGCCAGGTAAAATTTAAATTATCATGTGGTTAAGGGAACTTGTCACACACACTACACAAAAATTTACGTGTAGTATTATTTGAGAATCTAAAGTTGCTGTTTTTGTTAGTGTTTAAATCGACTTGTTACTCCAGTTTTTGCTCTACAGTTTGCGGATTGTGCTATTATAATGTTGCGAATGTTAAATATGGTTTTACGTTCTTGTGTGTTCAGGAAACTGGTGGTGACTACATGGCACTGGAAACTCGAGGTGGGAATGTTTTCTACCATTTCAAAGTTGGTGAGGGAATAGCAACCATTCAGAGTGACCAGCCAGTGAATACAGCAGTGTGGCATAAGATTGCGGTTGAAAGGTGGGCACTTGTTGATAAAAAAACATTCCACATCCAGCATAAACTTGCAGTGTTTCTAAATTTTACTTTACTGCGACAAAATTCACTCCATATGGGATGGTAAATGTAGCCGTTAAATGGTAAATGTAAAGCTATTTTATATTTTCCAGAACTGGCAACGAAGGCAAGCTTATTATTGAATATCCTGAAACTACTTCACCTCGTGGGGATGCTGCAGCTGTCACCACAATCAAGAAGGAATGGACAGGGCAAACAAACAGCGAGGACTTGGTTTCTTCCATGAAATCTCGAAATCTTGCTTTCTTTATGGGTGGTGTCCCGCGAATGGTAAGTTATTGTTAAAAATTATGTGCTAAATGTTTATGAATAAAAAAAACAAAAACAAAAATATCAGCATGGAATGGACCTAAAGTGCTAGTAGTTTTAAAAAATAAACTTGCAGCAGCTGTTTCGTTGGTTGTGTTGCACTGAGTTGTAAAAAGTTTTTGTGCTACAGGCACCAGATGTAATGCAAAATCGTGAAGCAGATGCATGTATTAGTGGTCTGGCACTGAACCACGAGAGTATCGGTTTTTGGAACTTTAAGTCCTACAACGGACCCAAACCAGGAAGGAACTGCCTTATCAAGTATGTATTTTTGGAACATGGTTGGCACAACTAATCCTCTAACCAATTTGGTTTCTAAATAATTGGTGTTCACCTCCAAAACTGTTCAATTTATTTATTTTCCTAGCATTTTTTTATTAAGTGTCTATAATTTGCATGAAAATAAATGTTTGATGCGACTTTTTAAACTCTGGTTATCATATTTTTGCCATCACTTAAAGTTGGCTTAATTTCGTATAATTTGATTTTATTCCTTTTTTGCATTACACTGTTTTCCACTAAAACTGCCAAGTAACAAAAGCTTATAACTAACAATAGAGCGGGAACTGGTGATGCACTTGGGTGAGTAAAAAATGCCTTGTGCAATGCCTAAAAACCATACAAGTTAGCCAGTCTGTATTGCATTTTCAGCAACAAGATGCTGCATGTTAGTTTTTTGGTCAGCTTTAATTGCTTACAAACTCCATTCTCATTTTATCTACAACCAGCACATTTAATCACCCAAATGCTTCATGTACTTCGCATGCACTTTTTATTACACTGCTGCATTTTACTAATCATGCTTTTTCATTTAATCACCGAAAGACCATCCGGCCTGCTTGCTGCACCAACTACTGATGATGGGTAAGACTTTTATCAGTAACTGCATGTTTCTCTTGTAGTTCTGTGCTTTCTGGCTATTTTTATTTTATAAAACTGTTTCGTGCATCCTGCACATTTCATGCAGAAAAAAATTGAAAATTCTGGTAAAAATTTTCATGCATTTTTAGATGAACTTACTGCCTATATGATAATAAACCCAGTAAATTTTTCCAAATGACACTCAGTCTCATTTTATTTCAAACAAATGTTGTAATTATTATGGGTCCCCTTCCTGAAGGGGACACATATTGTTTTCACTCTGTTTGTTTATTTTTTTTTATTTTTTCTCCCCTGGAGCTTGTCCACGCACTTTTGGCATGAAATGTTTGATGGATTTGGATGAAACTTTCACAGCTGGTAGATATGGTCAAGGCGGTGTGTCGTCCTTTTCGATTGACTCCATAGCCCCAATAGTTACCCCGCTAGCCCCCAAAAGGGTGAAATATTTGCCTGCACTATGTATATGCACTTTGGCATTAAATGTTTGGCAGATTTGGATGAAACTTTCACAGCTTTTACATATGGTCATGGAGTTGTGTCTTCAGTTTTGTTTGACCTCATAGCCCCAATGGTTACCCCGCTAGCCCCCTAAATTGGGTCAAAATTCTTAAACAATCTCCGAATTGGATGAAATTTGGACAGTTTGTTTAACATGTCATTGTGGTGCAATAATTGATGTGTTTTACCCCACAGCCCCAGCAGTTACCCCACTAGCCCCCCCCCCCCCCCCAAATTGTTAAACAATGTCCGAATTGGATAAAATTCAGACGGGTTGTTTTACATGTCATTGTTGTGCAATATTTTATGTGTTTTATCCCATAGCCCCAGCAGTTACCCCACTTGCCCCCTAAAATGGGTCAAATTGTTAAACATTCTCCGAATTAGATGAAATTTTGACAGTTTGTAGAACATGTCATTGTGGTGCAATAAATAATGTGTTTAACCCCAAAGCCCAAGCAGTTACCCCACTAGCCCCCAAAAATGGGTCAAATCTTTAAATATTCTCAGAATTGGATGAAATTTGGACAGTTTGTATAATATGTCATTCTGGTGCAATAATGGATATGTTTAACCCCATAGCCCCAGCAGTTACCCCACTAGCCCCCTAAAATGGGTCAAACCATTAAACATTCTCCGAATTGGATGAAATTTGGACATAATATGATTTGTATAATACTAAATGAAAATATTTGCTTCTGTTTTGTACATATAGTCACAGTACCCTACAATTATTCTACAACTTTGCATGTGTGGGGACCCATGCGTTTCTGCCTGTAGAAACAATCATGTTCTAAAAAGCTTAAGTAACTATGGGACCAAATGTGAAATGACATGGTGAATATATATGCATTTTTAAATGGGGTAATAGTGTATATGGAATGGCCATATGGTGAACGCCACCCTTCTAGTTTTTGACATAAGTCATCTAATTGTAAATAGGAGTTTTTCTGTGCACAATGCTCACATATTAAATTGCAACAAACAGCAATGAAGCTATTACTGCTCAACAAATTTGGAGATTCCGTGGATTGGGAAGTTACATCAGAATTGCGAGGGAAGACACTCCCTTCCTCACCACAGCACAAGCTCCAGCTCACTATGTTGGTTTTACCATGGAAACGCTGCAGGACAACAGTTTAATCTTCTTGGTCGGGGAAAACACGGTAGGAAAAAATATTTACAATGGACGGTGTCATCTGTACTTTGCAAAAACATGAGGTGTTCTTTGTCGTCGACGCTCTGCTTTTAAATCTGGTTTTTGGGCCCTTTTCACCAGAAGATTGCAGTTTTAAACTGATTTTGGTCTCCTCCCAAAACTCGAAACTGACTTAAACCAGAAATGGAATTCATAAAGTTTTGATTTCAAATTAAAAAATGTACTTTGAAAGCAATAAAATGCTTTTATCTGTACAATTAGATACTGCATAAAAAAAAATTCAGTCAATAAATTGATTTAATTTAATTAAAAAAACCTTATATTTTTTAATCAGGAACAATTTATGGCTCTGGAAGTAGTGGATGGAAAACTAAAGATGTCCTGGAACTTTGGTTTCCCTGATGGTCCTACAAGTTCCACAGTTGGTGATATTGAAGACGTCAATGCTGCTCAGGCACCAATCCGCATTCGAGCTGGTGTAGCACCACGCTACAAGATGATTGTGATGTCTGTGAACTTACGGTAAAAGCAAAATTTACCTTGCAATTGTTTGGTATTTAAACAAATCTCGCCCTGCTTATTTTATTCCACTATTATGTGTATTATCAGTACTAAACTGATTTTTTCTCTTTTTTAGATTGAAACTGCAGCAAAGCTTCACTGATGGATATCCCAATGTCACTGGAGATTTGTACCTTGGAGGAATGTGGTACAATGACATCAACCCTGAGTAAGTGTGATGGCCATATGCATCTATTTGACAAAAAGGTTTTCAGTTGAATGTTAATTAACTAGCAAAATGTTTTAGCTTTTGTTGCAAAGTGTTTTTAGCTTGTAACACCTTGGGTATTCCAAACAACTGTACATCTGTCAAAAAACTTAAATATCAAATGACACTACTTATTTTTTACATTGCAGTTTCTATGGTGTCCTGTCCAATGTGAATGTGTCATATCGTGGTTGCCTATCCAGTTTGAACTTCAATTCTCAAACATTTGACATTCAAAATGCAATTGAAAATGTTGGAGTCACACGTGGTTGTCAGAAGGAGGTAAGATTTAACGCAAATATTTTTTTATCACACTTAAAATGTTTGACAATATATAAAATAAATTGTATTTTTTAAACTGCAAAGTCAAGTAGCAGTCATAAAATACAACTGATCCGAAAATTATGATTTGTGCAGACTGCGGAAGATTTTACACTTGATGGAACTTCATACATTATGACAGAATCTGCTCTAAGGGACGCCCAACTTGATGGAATGTTGGCCATCAAGTCTGATTACCCAACTGGTACCATTGTGGCTACTAAGGACCCAACGGTAGGCGAATTACCATAGCCCCAATATGGAGGGGTCATCCAAATTATTTGCCTTCATTTTTTAATTTGCTGCCATATGAAGATGACAAAGCAATTAATAATGTTTGCATTCGTATGTACATTTTAATAGTGGTAAACTTCATTCATAAAAATTGTTGCCAAAAACATATCCACTTTTGTACACCTTTGGATTTTTTTGTTGGTAGCTTTTATTTCATCAGCATCCGATACTGTATTTTTATCATTTTGCCACAACTGATTCATATGTGCATGTTACTAACTTTGAATCAAGAAATCACTATTCATTTGTACGGAGTAAACTCCAATTTGGTGCTTATTGCTAACATTTAACCAGCATGCATGGTGGCTGATTTTTTATCATGTTGATACAAAAACATTGCTGAAATAGTGAATTTATTCACTAACAGTTAAAAAATGTAATGAATTGATTTATTAGTTCATATACTTGTTTTGTATTTTTCACAAGTCTTACGTAATCAGCATAGTCTGGGCGCACCTTTTGTGGGCCAGTTTAACTGTAAATAGGATTTTTAATGCTTTTTTACTTGTGGTGTGTACTGAATGTGGGTAAATACATGTTATAATCCTTTTCGGTGATTATGCAAATTCTGTGCTTGTCTCCTGTATATCAAGGGAGCCTGTTGGTGTATTGTTACCCGGTAACATACACAGCATGTCTATGATCGGTGACAAATAAAAAAATCTGCATGTTCTGATCTCTCTATACTATTGGTGTCTTGTCTTGCCTTCTGCACACTTACTTCACATGCAGTCACTTGACTTCATGTATCACTTTGTAAAGTAGTGCTTGCTCAAGTTAGTTTGTTTCATTTCAAGTCCATGTAACACCATAGTGTTAACGTTGCGAAGCATTGAGGCTTACTGTTGCTTGTAGCAAGATTAGCACATACACTTTCATTAGTGACAAGGTAGAGCAGTGATGCTATTCACAGGAAAAATAGTATCTGAACCTTTTTCCTTTTCAAACTGGTGTTGCATTTGTACACTTGATGCTGTGACCAGGTAGCTTTCTGAATTAATGTGGTGGTGACCACCAAACACTTGCATGAGTTCGAGGTTGAAAAGCAAAATTCCGCATGAAACTAACTGGCTGGAATGTGGACATTCATCAAAGATCGAAAGTAATAATCTTTCAAATCACAATGGTAAACTTGTATGAACCATTTTCAAATAGATATCTCTAGACACCGAGGTCATCCGACCTGACATGATTGATCCAAATGACCCCGGAGAGTCTGCTCTTGCCGGTGGAGATGGTTCTGATGGAGGCCTTGACTCAGAGACAGAAACAGGTGTATCATCTGCTGAGAATGTTGACTTGAATGGAAATGAAGCTGCTGAGCAGCCTGACAATGCCCCACCTGCCGACACCGAAGCTCCAGAGCCAAGCACTGTCAATGTCATACCACCAAGTGGAGATGAGTTGGCTCGCTTTGCTTTGCCACCTGACCCCAAAGTAGATGATGAATTCCAACCAGAATCTGCAGCTGGAACTCTTCTTCCTGTTGTCTTGATTGTGATTGGTGTCATTGTATCCATTGTGCTCATTGGGGCTGTTGTTTCGGCCTTGCTCAAGTCAAGCTTAGTGTCAGGAGGTGCCGCCCCACCTCCTCCAGCTCCAGCATCACCTGAGCAAGCACCCCTGAATGATGTGCAGGCACAGCGCACTGCACAGATGGACTGGTGATCATCAGTGTCCTTTGTGTAATTTGATTTGTAATTAAACTGTTGCTGTCTATATATTTCATGCCATGCGGTACCATACATCAGCATATATTTTGTACAAATTTACTTTCTACTAATATCATTTAATGCCTGTTCCAGGTTGTTACCAATTCATAGTCCAATTTTTCTAACACAATTTAATTCGATATCAGTTATGGGGGTACAAAATGCATAATGTTGCTTACAATTTCATATATTTAACTTTATCTAAATGTGATAAGGTACTTAAAAAAAACTTGCTATCACGCGCTTGTAAATATCTTGCTTGTGACAATCAGCATATCATGGTGCTTGAAGTTTTTGCCCTGCTAGCACTGCAGTTAAGTTCACATAACTTAAGTATTCATTCTGCCTACCTCACTTGGGAGTATTGAACAACTGCAGTTTGCTGGCAGTTGAATGAGAATTGAAAAATAAAAAAATCTGTACATAGATTTCGTTGTAAAGTGTTTTAAAAGGAAGCTCAGTCATTTAAAGGACTGCAAATGATTTGAAACAGAACTAACATTAAATTCAGATTGTTTGCAGTAAATTTTACAGTCAACATATAGATCAAGATTATCACTATAGTACTGGCAGAACAGATAAAAAAGGTGTAGTTTATGAAAAGAAAGTTTAAAGTAGAAGCATTAGCAGCAAATAAGTTACACACAAGTTATAGTTTGTCAGAAGTAAAGATAAATCAACACTAAAATCATATTCATATTTAAATGAAAATGCTATGTCTGCAATCAACTAAATAAAAAAATAAATTGATTGAACAACATTTTGGTTGCATGCCACAAAAAACTTTGCAAGCAGTGCTGGATACTGTAACCTCGAGCAGGAAAGGTGCACAGCAGTATTAAAAGGTATGTTCCTATTTTTGACTTGGCACGGTTATTTTCTATTTTTGCGGTATTCATGTTTATTTTGTCATGCTCATTTAGTTTATCACTGTGCTTTTGAGTTAAACTTGAGACTAAAAATGATTTGCAGACCAATGACCAAGCAACATTGTCACTGGAAAATGGCAGGATTGTCCTCAACAAAAATGGTGAAACCCTTACCTCTGAAAACTTTTATGCTGATGGCCAATCACATTTAGTCAAGTTCAACACCAATGCTGATGGGTACGTGCTTAGATTTACACAACATAGAGTCATTACAACCCAATTTCAAGATATTGAGCTATGTTTTGAATAAACATGAAAAATTAAAGTGGAAGATGTAAAAATGTTGTTGGATATAATTACAAACATAAAACAAGAATTGTTAATTTTTTTCTTGAAGGGCTCTCACCCTGCAAATCGACAACACTGAAAGTCTTACTTCAGCTCTTCCTACCAACGAAGATGTCGAATTAAGCAGGCGAAGAAGGCAGAGCCACATTTGTTTATTTTTGTGTTTATGAGGCGCACGGCCAAATTTTAAGAAAGCAACTTTTTACAGGGACCTTTTTCAAGGACAACTTATTGCACATTATCGAATATTTAAACCTAATCAAAATATTGAAACTAAAAATGCGTGGTTCCAACAACATCAGTCTGTTAGAATGTATTTAGGTCAGCCTACTGCCACCTTACGGGCTGGGTAGCTGTGAACCATTGGTATATTATTGTATATTTTAAAAAATTTGATTGTACAAAGTAAATCGGATTGTACCATACCTTTAGTAGATATGCCTAATTTGTACCGCAGGGGTCGCAATCTGCAAGTTGACAACACTGAAAACATTATGGCTAATCCCACTTCCGAAGTGATTTCAGTGAGACAAAGGCGAAGTCCCAATGCAAACGTTGTTCTTTATGTTGGTGGAGGGGATGACCTACCGATGTTCCGCGGCTGCATCATGAAACCTTTTATAAAGCAGTACGCGGTCTGTTTGTTTGTTTTATTTTATCCTCAGGAGGGATGGAACACACCTGAATGCGTTATGCTCGTAATGAGTCCACTGTCGAGCTACCTGCAGTTTCATTGGATTATTATGGGTCCCCTTTTCTGATGTGGACGCATATTGTTTTCACTCTGCTTTTTTTCTTTTTTCTCCCCCTGCAGCTTGTCCATGCACTTTTGACAAGAAATGTTTGGGGAATTTGGATGAAACTTTCACAGTTGATAGATATGGTCATGGTGACGTGTCATCAGTTTCGTTTAACCCCAAAGCCCCAGTGGCAACCCCACCCGCCCCCTAAAATGGGTCAAATTACTAAACAATGTCCAAATTGGATGAAATTCACAGTTTGTACAACATGTCAGTGTGATGGATTGAATTAATAATTTGACACTATAGCCCTGGCGGTTACCCTGCTAGCCCCCTAAAATGGGTCAAATTGTTAAACAGTGTCCAAATTGGACAAAATTTGCACAGTTTAAAATAAAACATGCCAGTGTGATGTATCGAATTATTAATTTAGCCTCCTAAAATTAGTCAAATTATTAAACAATATTTAAATTTCTTGAATTTACACAGCTGTAGAACATGCCATCATGGTGTATGGATTTATTTGTTTGAACTTATAGCCCCACAAATTTCCCTATTAGCCCCCTAAAATTGATAAGTTTCTTAGTTTTTTTATAGTCACCAACTCAACAGATTTACGTGAAACTTATTTAAAATATCTTCCACAAATTTGACATGTGTCTAGATTGATGCATAATCTTTAACTTTGCATGTGTGGGGACCCATGGGTTTCTGACTGCAGAAACAATCAAGTCATATAAAGCTTTGGTAACTATAGGACCCAATGTAAAATAATGTAGTGAATATATATCCTTTATAAATTGAGTGATAGTGTATATGGAATGGCAATATGGTGAAAGCTACCCTTCTAGTTTTATATTTGACTTTTTAAACCTGATGACTTTGGTTTGGATGAACCCATCGGGTTCCACTGGGTTGGAGCAATGCTGCTAATTTTTTGCTCAGTGACGGAGGCAGAACCGACAACCTTGCGAGCATAAGGCCATCTTGACGGGATTTGGTCTTTGTTTGTTTTTGAAGATGTGGACGGAGAAGCTATTTACATTTTTTTTCTGCTGGCACATTTGTTTTTTATTTTTGACGCAGCTATAAACAAACATCACGTTGGGCCGACATTGAGTCCAGGCTATATGTTTGGAAACAACAAAAAAGATACCCGTGCAACTGCATTGTTAAACTACATCTCTACTATGCTACGTCATGTGTGTGATCGCTCTGATCATAAACGTTGTTTTCATTAAGTGATTCCATGCATCCGCGCTTGTTGGCTGAAACTGTTCAATGTGGAACCGGGGGCACGGTGTGTGTGGGCCGTCCAGTTACCAATGGCTGCAATTTTCCAGAACGAGCGATTGAAGAAGTGACTCTCAATGGCCATGATAACGCTTTGTCCGAAGGTATTAACACTTAGAGCTTACCAAACTAGTCGCGACCCTTCTTTGTGTTGCGAGTACACTAAAAGTGTTACAAATGTAAAATTATTATTTGATTCTGCTTTCTAGTAGTAATTCTTTTATGTTTTGAACTGTTTTTTTTTCGTTCAACGTTAAGGTTCGCAGAATTATTTTAGAAATCAAAAGGAGTCGCGGATCAAAAAGTTTGGGAAGCCCTGTTGTAGAGTGAGATACATTATGAACAAAACCAAACTTTATGGCTAAAACCAAATCTAGATTACTTGAGACCTTCACATATTGCTAAAGAGTAAAATCTACTAGTACGAAAAAAAGTATACTTACAAAATTGGTTCACGCAATTTTTGACCCGACCAGAATTGAAGTACCAGGTAGTTTAACACCTTATTCGGAACCTGCTCATTACAAAACAGGTCTGTTTAATGTTCAGTATTTTTTCAGGTCCTGTGGGTCGGGCCGAAAGTGTAATCCAGCCTCAGCCAATCATCCTCTCCCGCGACGACTACGACCCCGACGGCTTTGACGCCCGTTGTGTTCTGCCATACAGGGCTGCTACCAGTGGAAACAGATACGTCGGTGGGTAAAATATGTTTACCTGCAGAATTAAAGTAATATGATTTACGATTGGCTACACAAAGCTCGTTCAGGAACCCGCATTCGCATGTATACATACTTGTGATTGTTGTTATGGGTCCGCATCCTCAAAGGTTCAAATTTTTTTTTCAATCTGTTTGTTTTTGTTTTTTTCTTTCTGCTTTTTTTTGTTCTTTCATTAAAACAAAACAAATCATTAAACTACGAATTTTGACATGTATTTAGCAAATCTACATACTCTACAACTTTGCATGTGGGGTGACCCATGCGTTTCCGACTGCATAAACAATCATGTCATAAAAAAGGCTTTGGGACCAAATGTGAAATAATTTACCAAATATACATCATTTTTTAATTGAATGATAGTCCATGTAGAGTTGCAGTATGTTCAAAGTCACCCTTTTAGTTTTGCATGATTTTACTTGCAGGTGATGGTTATTCAAAGTACTACGTGAAACGATTCAACCCCCACAGCTGGAGATTCTCGTTGGTGATGAGGACCAGAGAAAAAAGTGGAATCATATTTTACATGGCTGATACTGGGTAGGTGGTTGACTCATTTTTGTGGGTGTGCGTGCAGTAGCTTGTTTCGCTGGTGGGACTAGCCAAAGGGACCATAGTATCCAACCACCTGTGTTAGGCTGAGGGGGTGGGGTCCGACAAGAAAACAAACCGCCGAAGATCCAGCCGGATTGTTTTTAGCACTGGGAGAAAGAACACACACAAAATGCCTAAAATATATTTGATAGTGCACGCCGGAGTAATGTAAAGTGTTTGGGAAGTTATTATTTATTATGGTTAGTCAGTATCCAGTAGACATGAATAAGTGAGTTGATATACAGTTAACCAAATTAAAAATTCAAAAACGAAGAAAAACGCGACTGATTAAATAAATCAACTATTGATGCACGCCCGAAGAACTCTTCAGACAAAAATTTTCCTGAAAAATAGATAAACGCAGCAGTGACTGGTTCCTTGATAAATGTAATAATTTGCAACATAAGCAAAAAACTAATGCATGTGGAACATAAATGATTTGACTGTGAAAACAAAATTAAAACAAAGCACTTCAAACCGGTGAGTAAGATTTGTTGTTTGATAAACCAAGATCAGTGCTGACAAACCTGTTAAAAAGCAACCATTATTCAAGTAACCCAAATCCTAATCATTACCCTACTACTGCGCGCAGATGCAACGAACACATCGCCCTGTACTTGGTCAAGGGAAAACTCGCATTCAGCGTCATGTTCGGTGGTGAGCGATCCCGACTGAAATCCATCAATCGCTATGACGACGAGTTCTGGCATCACGTGACATTTGAGAGAAAGGGCAACGTCACGCAGCTGATGTTGGACGGAAGTATTGAAAGCATGGGGCTGATGTACAACGAATCCCAAACTTTCCCTGCGAACATGCCATTCCATGTTGGTGGTCTCCACGTAAGTAGTTTGTATCTACATGTGCACCTGATTGTTGGAAGTCATTGCGTTAGTAAGTGAAATCCGGGATCCCGAGATCCATGGATTTCGTTTCCGTTTGTCCGAAAATTTCCCGAGGTTTTTGTTTTACTCCGCTGGAAATCCTGGTTTCTATTTTTCTATCATACAACTGTCATTGAGACAGGTTTCTTGTAAGTTTACGTCTTTCGGAGTCGTTTGAAGACAAACAGTCATTTTGATTTGAGAATTTCGTATTTGTAATAAACATTGGCCATATTTATTTCAACATGTTTATATTAGAAACGCAGTATCTTATCTTATCTAACGAGTACTTGCTATGCATAAAATTAAGTGATTAATCAGTCTTAAAAATTTTCCCGAAATCCCGGATCCAGAGAGGGTCTGAAATGACAATTCGTTGTCGACATGTAGCTAACATGTTTGACGTGTTGTGACGTAAGATTCATTAGACGAAAAAAAAGTAAAATATTGTCGTCACTTACCTATTACAATATTACAATCGCAATAAAATTCATGTAATTTCGCAATATAACGTATGCAGGTTGTGCCGAAGAAATTTGCTGCCAATCAGATCAACCGTAAGCACTTGTCTGATTTCAATGGATGCATCAAAGACATCCAAGTCAACAACCAACCAATAGAAAGCCTTGGAACAGGGGCTGGGGTTCATATTAACGTGTCACCCTGCTTTGACGGGGGCACTGAGCCTGGTAGGTGGTTTTTATTTGTGTTCTTTAGAATTGTAATTTTAGGTTGCGAAAGAAGTTTTAAGCCTAATTTTAGTACTAGAATCTCATCGACTTGAAACTCGGTTTCAGCATGCATACAAAGTGCCCTGCCAAAAACGTATGCCTCATATTTTAGATTTAAATATTTTACAATATTATATTTTAAAAGTATTAAGTTATGATATATTGCTTGCGAGATTTACTTCAACTAAAACTCGTCCATTTCAGGGATGTACTTTCCCTACAAGGAAGAGCATGAGCCGTCAGCCTACATGGTTGCAATCAGCTCTTACACTGTAGGGGTTAACGTGGAAATCACTATGGACATCAAACCACGAACAAGGGATGGCATCATTTTAGCTGTTGGTGGAACAACAGGTAATGTCAGACTCATGTCTTTAAAACTTCTGCACCCTAGTTGTGCCTAATGTATAAATCTGGTTTGCTGCTGTTTTTGAATCTATTGAAAGGTATAATAGTATTAGTTACGGTTTTTGATTTTTCACGTCATTGCACTAAATCGTAGATAAGGACGTCCATTAGTTAAAGTGTTATCGAAATATTTTTAGTAGTAGTGATTACTTCATGCCTCTGTACTTGATGAATTATTTATAGGTGCCTTTCCCTGAAGGGAACACACATTGTTTTCACTCTGTTTTTTGTTTTTTTTCTTCCCCAGCAGCTTTTCCGTGCACTTTTGACATGAAATGTTTGATGGATTATGATGAAACTTTCACAGCTGTGAGATTTAGTCATGGTGGTGTGCTATCCTTTTATAGCCCGTTGGTTATCCCCACTTAACCCAGAAACAGTGAAATATTCCCTGCATATTGTCTATGCACTTTTGGGGTAAAATGTTCGGTGGATTTGAATGAAACTTTTTCAGCTGATAGATATTGTCATGGTGATGTGTCGTCAGTTTCGTTTAACCCCACAGCCCAAGTGGTTACCCTACGACCCCCCTAAATTATCAAATTATCAAAGTCCGAATAGGTTGAAATTTACACAGTTTGTAGAACATGCCATGTGATGTATCGATGTGTTTATTTTACCTTGTAGCCCCATCAATTACCCTGTTAACCCCTAAATGGGGCAAATTATTAAACAATGTTAAAGCTGGTCGAAATTTGGACAGTTTGGAAAACATGCCATTATGGTACATTGCTGTGTTTCCCCCTAAAGCCCCCAAAAGTGACCTGCTAATTTTATAAGGTTTGCAGATTGTATAAAACCTATTTAAAATATATGTACTAATTTGACATGTATATGGTTTGATGCATAATCCTCTACTTTACATGTGTGCGTTTCTGCCTGTAGAAACAATCATGCCATAAAAACTTAACTGACCATGGGACCCAATGTAAAATAATGTAATGAATGAATATCCTTTATAAATTGAGTCATAGTGTACATGGAAGACACCCTTGTAGTTTTATTTTGCCGTTTTAGGTGATTTTTTCAACATTGCTTTGTTGGATGGAAGTCTTGCGGTGCGCCTGCGGCAAGGAGGTGAAACTCTATTTACCCGTTACGACTCGACCCCGTATGGATACAGCTTATGCGACGGGGCCTGGCATTCTGTCAGAAGTAAGTTCCTGTTTGTCTACGCTTGCCATGATTCTGGCGTGAAACCCTAACAAACTAATGAAACAATGTGCCATTTTGAATTAATTTTGCTTGGTAGTTACAGGTGACCAAAAACAAATAAACAAAATTACTCCTCTAAAAGTTTGTACAGCGAGGTTTAACAGGATCTTTTAATATTGCTTAAATAATTACGGCCTTTCCAAAAGTTCCAATTGTCTCTATGATTTCTTTTACCCAGCAAAATTTACCATTTTCTCTGGCTATAGTCCTTAGTTATAATCACACTTTATAATGCAGCCTATTAACCCCGAAATCATATTAGCTTTTGGTAAATCATGGCCTATGTGCCGTTTTTGTGACTTGAACCTAGCTAAAACTGTTCACTTGTCCACGTTTTGTTATCTACCACTTTTGTTACATTTCAACATTGCAGTCAGTAAGGCGAAGAACGTAATTGCTTTGATTGTCGACGACAATCTGGTGGCGCCGATCGAGGAAGGTGATCTGCAGAACAGGAACTGTAACACTAACGGAGCCCTTTATGTCGGTGGTGTTCAAGGTTGGTGGATTTGTCTGCCCTCAACTTTTGAACACAGCGATTGAACAAAGCCGTATTGGGCGAGGGCCCGGGTCAGAAATATTTTTTGAGCCACCGCAAATTTGAGTAGTAATTTTTTTGGAACTGCGTATAGTTGAGATTATACGAAAGGGGTCAAAAGAACCGTTGATTTGCACAGAGTGCCGAAAAACTGTTTTTCCCCCTGTTTTAGAATAACAATCATTTTTTTTACATTTGGAAAGCCGACGGCGTTAGGCATTAAACATAAAATATTGCAGCAGGAATAGTTATTTCTTATCGCCATAAAAACTGAAATATCGACATATATAAAAC
>QXVZ01017280.1:0-87343 GCA_008931825.1 Phallusia fumigata | reverse complement strand
AGCTTCGTTCAGCTTTGTGCAGTGTTGTTGTGGTTAATTTAAGGAGGGTATGTAATAACAAGTGACATTGTTGCAATTAGGAACACATGATATGGACTTAAAGAGTTGTTTAATTAAAAGATAACTGCCGGGGTATCTTGCATATATTGAAAACATTTTATCGCAAACGTTTCGACAGTCGCTATTGTAATCATTAGTGCAAAAGTTAACTTGGTTTTGAAAACAACTGTCACATTTGAATGTACAAAGCTCGTAGGAAGCTCTACTTTAGGCGTAAAAAGCCGTACACACACCAACCAGTTACTTGTAAGACTTTTTGCTGTTTTGCCATTTACCTAAACCCAGCGCTCATCTACTACAAACCCACAACAGACAACATACCTTGAGTAATGTAAGAACTTCCTCATACTCGAGAGTTCCGCTCCTGTCCTCGTCAAACTTACGGAATATCTTGTAAGTTGAGCGCAAGGCCTTGTCTAAATCCATGACAACAGAGGACAGGTCGCTTTTCATTACTCTATTGTAATGAGACATCAGCGGTGCAGAGTTTGTTGCTATCGACTGCTTGGGGCGGAAGTCGACGTGAAGTGAGTGGGTCGGTGCAGCGTCAACAAAGAGCTAATATAGCTGACTCTGGCTTATAGGGGAATATAAACTGATCGGCGTGTAAACAAACCTGCGCAACAGAAATTACTAAATTCGATTAGTTTTTTCGAGGTTGGGGCATCGGATTAAGCTTGCAAAGTACAATCAGATAACTAGAAACACAACTTAACAAGTAAACGTTTTTGTATATGTCATGGGAAACAACACTAGAGGTGTTTTTAACGAAAATGTCTAAATAAAATAAGCTAAAAGTTACCTCAAACCATTGACTTTAAACCATGAAACTTGAAATACTATTCGTTCCACTATATACAAAATTCACCTAATAGAAAATTGTGTAAACATTATTTTACACATAAATATCGCAAAAAGTAGAAGTTTTCCGCGACGGGTTAAATACATATTCTTATCTTTAACCTTTGACTACGTCATCACAACAAAAGCGATTCCAACATTTTGGACCGAGACAAACGCAAATCTGACCTTAAGCTTGTATCTGTCAGGCTTACTCATATTTGATGTGATAAAGCAAATCTGATTCATTTAGCGTGGTTTCCTTTTCGTTAAGTCACACCCACCCCGAGCTTAAGGTCAGCATCAACTCACATTCAACTCTGTCAAGTTAAACCAAACTACACAAATGGAAAACTACCAACGCCAAGTAATCGATGCAGGCAATTTCACTGAAGTCAACAGCTCGCAATAAAACAGAGTGCACACCGATTTCACATTATTCCGGTGCTTTAAATAGGAATTGGAATTGCCAAGATTGACTTGGGTTTATAATTGGTTACAGCTGTGTTTGTGTGGTATGTCAGGCTGCTGTTTGTTTTGGTTCGATACGATGTTGGTGTGTAGCAACCAGTGTTTGTTGCCCGCGCTAACACAAACACAAATAATGTGATTTAATATGGAACATGGTGTAATACATTTAACCTGCAAACAAATCTACATCGTGTTAACAGCCCCTTTGCATGTATTCGTTAAATGTACTGCGTAGCGCAAACGAATCTTTGGCTATCCAATTTGTATGAATTATTAAATGTGATACATAGCGCAAAACTGGAAAACAAATAAAAATTATTAAACGTTCATGAGTCCTTCGTAAGTGCGATAAAATCTTTTGCTTATAAAATAGGCAAAACTTTTGCTTCTTCTGTGTGTGACAGCAATCACATGGTGAGCATTGTGCACTCAGACGTTTTTCCGCCCACCGCTCACCGCGAATAAAAGAAACAGACAACAGCAAACTATACCTGCAGCTTTTTTAGTTCGTTCTTTCTGTCAGCCCTTCACTACCTTGCTGCCTGATGTCATTACAAACATGTCATGAAACTAAACAGTTTGTAGGCTCTAGCGGTTATAAACTAGCACAAGAAACTTTCATTTACACATTTCACGGTTTTAAACAGTCTCAATAAGAATATCCAGTATGTTTCTACGTTTTAATAAACGCTCTTGTCATCATCAGGACAGACGGCACTGGCTTGTATCTTCCTATTTTAAAATCCCCATTTGCCAATTTGATTTATTGCATGTGGTAAAGTCCAACTCTGCCGACGATCGTTGGAAACAGGAAATTTACTCAGCATCAGTTCAAGCGCAAACTCACTGACTAACTTCCTGCATATAAAATTTCTTTTGCAGTCATCAGGAAAAACCATTTTGATGCAATGGACAGTTAACTACTTTTCCCTATTTCAGACTTTCTCAAAAAGTGAGACATGTGCGTTGGACAATTCTCGATGTCACGGAGTTGGGTAAAAATTTTATAAGACAACCAATTATGTTTGCTTTTACCTCATAACGAAAGTCATTGTGATTTGCAACCAAGTCATTTAAAAGACACTGGATTTTTTCTGCACGTTTGCACATCAAATGTCTAAATTCATATTTAACAACGAACAGTTAGATGGATTTTCTACTTGTGTCAAGATCTCGATGCATGAGTTGGCAGAACACATAAACCCTTATTAGGAAAAGAAAACACTTTCAATTTACCTCACTCGCAAGTAAGTATGAATGTAGTCGTTTGATATTTTATGAAACCTTGTTTAACAACCGGCTGTTTGTAAATCTCATTCACGAGCATGCTTTGATCCCGTTCAAAAAAAATCAAATTTTAGTTTTTTTCGCTTGATTGTAGGTTCCAAGTGTTTGTTTTAGTGAGGGGAAATCCGGCAGTAAACCGATGACCAACAAGGAAATAGCTGCGACAGCACGTTGAGAAATTAGAAGTTCGGAAATATGGGGAGCAACAATAGGTGGATAAAGTTTACCGCAGTATTTACGCAATAAAATGTGGAAACAGAGAGTAATGTTATCACCTACACCTGGCAATAGCAGAAAAATTACAAGCTAACGTAGTTGTAACGTTTATGCAATGTGTACGTCGAAGCGTCAAATAATAACTAATTTTCGTTAATTATTAAAGCAAGAATGAAAGTGAGATCACGCAGTACCGTAGTAATAAACAAAACAATTTTATTACCTGACGCTTGCTCGCAGATACGTTTTTAGTTCAATGTAAAATACTTTCAAAACATCTTGTGGGTCGTAATTAAAGCTTTTGCGCCCCGCGGGTCGTATGTTGTGCGGATCTGACTTACAGTGTTACTGTTCTGCTACTATATCGAAGCGATGCGTCGGTGTCATAAAGGTTTTCCTCACTTCTGTGAGAAACCTTGAAGCATTTTTGTTAAGGTTTACTTGAGACGTATTTTCACGCCGTTTTATTTTGTCCGCTAGACGACGCTGTCGAGTAAGATTGGGTTCAACATGGCGCTGTTGCATGTGTTTATAATTTCTCAAAAATATTAAATTTGTAATGTTTTGTGTTTAATTCGCTTTATTAGGTGCTACAGTATATAATTCTGCCAATAAACGCTGTGCTTCTATAGATTTCGAAAACAAAGCTTCCTGCTGTTAAAAATGCTTAGAAACCCTACTGCAAAGCACTGCTAATGCATAAATTTTTCAGACACAAAGTCAAAACCATCTTCGTTTGCTTGGAACTCATTTAATGACGTAAAAAATCACAGCTTTTCGCGATACAGGGTTTGATACAGTAACACTATGATACAGAAATAAAAGTGGAAAAGAGACAATCATAACATGACAGAAAACAAGAAGCAACAGCAATACCATTAACTATCTAGTCCAAATGGCATATAACCACAAATATATGGCAACAAACTATTTTTGGCTTTTGGTGTTCGGCATCCAAACGTTTTGGATTTAATATTTTCCGGGTGCAAAAGTCAGAATGATTTTGTGCCAAAGCACTAAAACAATCACAAGAAAACGTTGGCAAATTGAAGAAAAAATTCAGGCGTGTTCATGTGAAACATTGATCTGAAAAATGGAATTGAAATATGGATAACCTTATAAAAGTTGTCAGGGTAAATAAAAAATTGTGATACCATTTAGCACTGATCAAAAACAAGATTAAACTTCCACAAACAATAACTGCATTCAAATTGGTAACTGCCCTTTGAAACTTAAACCAACAATTTAAAAATCAAGCAAAAATATAATGGCAATACAAGTTCATCGTAAGAGTGCTCAATAAAGAAGATAAACAAGAAAAAGGGGAAGCGTTTCCTCTCGTAGAGAAACTTAATAAACACGATCCTGGATCCTGTAGCACTCCGGTGGATGCGACTTCTTCCTCTTCCTGATAAAATCATGCACAGTTGCTCGAAAGCTTGGCCGACGCGTCTTCTCCCTGGTAACTTTCTTTAGACTTGGGGATGTTGGAGCCGAAGAAGTGGAGGACCAACTGGGATCATTGGACCAATTACCGTTCCCGATTGACGGGGATAAAGATGAGTTGGAGGCATGGTAACTGATCCTGCCTTCATCACTTTCCGCCAGAGATGCAGTTGAGGATCGTGTGCTCTCCGCTATTGTACATGTTGATGCGATCGATGTCTCCGATACAGATGGAGTAGGTCCCAAATTTTGGCGGGAGTTTGATGATGAGGCGAGGTTTCCTTTGAAAAACTGCATCAGGAGGTTTCCAGGTGGACTTTTCTTGCTCTCTTCCGGCTTATGTTTGTTTTTGTTCCTCCTGCGTCCGTCGAGAAGAGGTGAAACCTGAGCCCTGGTGCTTCCGAATCTCACCCAGCCATTCTCCTGGCTCTCCGGGATCCCGTTTGGAAAAAAGCGGAACTTGTTTGAGGAGGCGAGAAGAGGAGCAGACTTGGGAGGAAGATTTGCCGCATCTGGAGATATTCCTTCGTCTTCTACTGCCTCTCCATCCGAGTGGATCGAAATCTTTAGGCATTTCTTGTTTAAAGAAGTCTTCCTGTGTGGCGTCTTTTTATTATCTGCTGCAGTAGAAGATTGGAAGTTAGGCTCCGGATCTTCAACACGTGACCGACTCTCGCATAGGGAGGGATTGGAAGAGAGGGAAGACTCGAAATTCGATGAAAACGGATCATCTTCAGCGGTAGAGAAATCGCTCAGGTCGAAATTCTCATCTGTGCTAACTGACATTTTATTTCCGTCAGATGACGCTCGCGACCTTGCTGAGGCATCGTTGGGGCTCATGAACCGCGTTGCCATGGCACTGTCTATCGTGTGATACTTGTTGTGCTGATAGAGACTCGTTCTTTGCACAGGGGAAGAAGATCTCGGCATGGTGGAGGCAGAATCAGCTTCAGCATCTGGTTTCTCATTCAGAGTCTCCAAAGACATACACTTCGAGTGCGGACGAGATCCGTGAAGCGACGCGTTTGTCTTCAGAGCGGATACCGCGCTCTTCCGCGTCCTCTTCCCGCCCTCCTGGAAGGGATTCCCATTGTTGTTCCTGTCGGATGACATCGACCAACTGCGTAACATAGGGGAAAACCCTTCAAACGTGGTGCTCTTCTCATTTCCAGGAGAAGTCTGTTTCTTGTAGTGATCCCTGATCATGTGAGCCACCTGGCTGAAGCTCTTCTTCCTGCTCCTCTTCGGCGTGGCAGTCGCGGAGTTGAGGAGAGTCTGGTAGCGGAGGCTGATGAGGCGGAACGCGAGATGAAAAGCCTCCTCTGCTCGTTGGAAGGATTCCGCAGCGGATGTCTCCACGAAGTAACAGGAGGAAAGGGTGTTCGCTACTCTTTCTCCGTCTGATCTCTTCACTTCTCTGTTGAACAAAAACAAAGAGTTGAAACAAAAAATCTAAGAATAAACTGTTGCTACCAGGCATTATATGAATTTATGAAGGCTCTTCTGGCAAATGTTAAATCTAAAGTTATTCCTTTTGATAAGTTAGGTCGCTACGACGCGCAAAAAGAAGGACACAATTGATGGATCGAGGTTGAATGCGCTGAAGTTACATCGCAAAACCATGCTTTGCTTTTTCAACACTTTTAAACTGTAAGGTTGGAAGATCGTAAACAAATTGTCATCAAAAGGACCATTATGGTGTAAAATCTACGCCTTGAACCATCTAATTTTTGCTTGAACGGAAAACAAATTAACACATTACGCGGTCCAGCCAACTATCTTTTGTAGAAAAATCCTCATTAGATTTATATCAAACGTGGGCAGTGCGGTGGCACGTTTTTGGGCTTGGGGCAATTAGCAAGTGATAACCAACAACAAACGCAAATCTATCTGTCTATGCGCCTACGTTATGCCACAAACTTCACCTTTGACTCCAGAACCGACGACAACAATTAAGTTTTTACTTAAAACAAAAACAAGTTTGGAAATTTGATCGACACCTAAGGCTGGTTTGAGACTAGTTCCTAGCCAAAGGTAACACCTGATCTACCACATTAAACCTATTGGAACTAAAACGATCAGTAGCCATAATTACAAAAAGGCAGTAAGTGGGAAATTTTTAAATTTTAGTGTCAAAACCTTTCTAATTATCAAAAAAGTAAAATCGTTTTTCTTTACCTGTAATGATCTAAGTCACACTTATTTCCCACCAGCAGAATCGGCGGCAATCCGTTCAGGTTGGTTGACTTCACGTGACTCAGACGGATGTCATGGGCCAGTGAGCACGCGTATTCGAACGAATCGCGATTACAGACGCTGTAAACAATCAAATACGCGTCACACTTTCCCGCGTATTTCTTCAACGAAGTTTGATGATTCTGCAAAAAAGTAAATACAGTTTTAGTATGAAGTCGCCATCTCAAATCAAATCCCAATATTACCGGGTAACTCTGATTCATGTTTCGTGTAATTTGATATTTTAGAGTATTTGGAGTTCTCCGTAAATTCGCATTTTAAAGCCTAACTCACTTGGCTTTTGCCAGAGGCCATTTAGCGGTGTTTATATCTGGAATACGATGTTGGTCCGCCTTGCTATGTGTAGCTACGTTAGTTTCCTATCTATTTATTGTATAACTGACCCCCTTTACGGTTTAATATTGTGCAAATATTCTTGGGATGGTGATTGCCTTGATGGTGTTGTGTCACCAAACCAAACTTAACCTGGTTTGCGATACAGGGCCAAAAAAACTAGAACTTTTTAACCTTTTATCGTCTAAAATAAATTGTTTCCTTGTTTGTGTTAGGATATAACACACCGGTAAAGAAATGTGTACGGAAAACAAATATAGTCTTAGACCTCACATTGCCTATGCAATTTTCAAGGGGATTTTATTTGGGATACACTCTTTTGGGATAGTTTACAATACAAAGGTGGAGTTTGCTGAAGTCGGCATTGAGAAATGCAATGGCAGTAGGAACTTCGCGTATTAGATTACAAAGCATTGTTCGGTGCTCAACATGAGAAGTTGGATTTACCGGAAAAAAACACTCCCTATAAATTTATTATCATAACACCAATCTGTTCATGTTTAGCAACAAATACCGTAAAACCATAAGAAAGATAACAAAGTTAGGGAAACGATATTTTGAACTAATGAAGCGTACTAGAGCCCTTAGGGATAGGTCGATTGTTTCGTAACAAACGAAAACGTTCTTTGTTCTTTTGCATTGTCGAATGGGTCGTAAAACACGCGATTGTTAAACAGTCGGCGGTCGATTGTTCGTTGTTCTAAAATCGACCAGTTTTAGAACTCGAAGCGAGGCAGGAAACGGACCGGGGTTACTCGAGTTCAAAACGTCAATCATTCGTTACGCATCAGCGCGCTTGTCACGTGGTTCGCTCTGATGTTTTTGGTGAAAATAATCGGTTCGTACAATCGCTGTTTGTAGTGGAACCAAGTTTTTACGGGGAAATTTAGCGTTTTGATGGGGCCTGTTACGTTTATATTTTTATGACTTTTCCGTTGCCATGTGCTTACAGTGTTGCTGCATCGCGGTCTGCCTTGGGCAACTTAATATGCCATTAATATTTTGGCGCTACACACTTCTTGAATAGGCGTGCTGACACAACTATACGTTTTTGTTTACCAAGCAAAACAAACCTAATAACACATGCCTACTTGATATATGCTACCTGATACGCTTGAGTCATAACCTTAAACCTCTTGTCTCTACAAGTTCCACGAAGTTATATCGGTTTGTCTTAGTTTTCGGATCTTAAATCAACTGTACAAGTTTAAAGGCTTTAATCAAAACTCCATTTGCTATTTAACGGTTTTCAAACGAAAGCGACAAAGCAATAACAAGTCGGTACATTTGCTTTACAAATCGATGGAAACCAATTGACGAAAATCAATCACAACATTTCATTCTTCCCAAACCTAATCAACGAATCAATACAAAGTTCGGAACCACTTCGTAGTAATCATGCCATCGGAATGACGGAGTGGGTTATTTTAGGGAGTTTTACCCCTAAACCGCCCCCTGTTTATCGGAAGTGACTCATCTTATTTTAGTTTACCCCCAAAACACTTGAAACAAGTTGTGAAAGACGCGAAGTTAACATGCACGGGTGCTTCCATTGACACCTATCCTTCAAGTACGAACTAATGCCGAATTCTGCTGACAACTTTGTCTTTTCGCATTACTGTACAACTTGTTGACGAGTTGTAGGTGCGTGTGTAAGGAATTCTGAGGGTTTCGCCAATGCTCTGTAGTGACATATAGTGGTCAGATATAGGAGAAAATGTGTGCGCTATTAAACTTAGCATGTTAAAATATCGTTTTTTAGCACGATAAATTATGGGTTCGGAAAGGGTAAACAACTTTACAATTATTTTCCAATCAAAAATGTTAGTTTTCAGATCATGAACCATATTACATGTTTCTTGCACCATTTGAACATGATCTTTAATTGTCTTATAACGTGCATGAAACTTGAGGATACAGATATCCAAGATTGCACATTTAATTACTTGAAACTGTTCAAAACCACTGTGTTTTGCACAAGTAGCTTAAAATAACTACAACACCACAAAATGCGAGGCCACCTCGTATGATAAATGCATGTGAGAGGTAATTTTCGGCTATCCGTCCTCGCACTGTCTGCGCGGCTGTAACAAAACGCACACTTTCTCACTAATTGCAACTTAAACATCAGCGAAGATTTATGAGAGCCAGGATTGTAAGCTGGGCGGCAGTCTTGGTGGTCGCCCGTATCGGCTTCAGTGCACAGAGCGCGATAATCTCGCCGCTAAACATGAATAGCTGCGCATTTTTTGAGTCTGAGTGCCCCGTTGCTGGGTAGAACCGTAAACAACGTCTTCATGTTGCGCAAACAAATTTCGACCATAAATTCATTTTCCGCTGGATTTCTGTCAAATTGAAAGATGGACTTTCGCCTCAAGCCGAATTCCCTTGATTCGACAAAACTGTTTGCGTTTCGTTTAGGCCTCGATCAAACGCTGACGTCACGCAAGAAAGCTACAACGTCGTCTGTTGAGGCATTGTGTTGAACTAGCCATTAACCGGCAAAGTTATTGAAGTGGTACATTGATGCCAAATTAGTAAATGTTTGTTGTATGTGCCTTATTAGGCACAGAAACCGGTGATGTATTTATTCGGCAAAGTTCAACCATAAAAGAGACCCGAACGTTGTCAAAGATAACGCGATTGGTCCATGGTTAGTCGAAAGAACAGACCCATGACAATTTACACGCAGGAACATCTGCCCGAACTGATCCACGACAAACTGTCGACCACGTTTTTAAGCTTTTTACAATCTGTAATTGAAGTTATTATCTCACGGTAGACGTGAAGCAACTGATATTAATAGCTGCGTGCTCCATGAAGCGTAACTACATCCATCTAAACTTGACAGTTTAACAACTAGAAGTGGGGTTGTGAAATTTCCTTCACCCTCAAAAAAGGGGTACGCAACATGGGGAGGGACCCATGAGTGAGTGGGGGCAATTTTAGGGGTATGTGAACAAGAAATCGATTAGGAGCAAAACAGTTTACCTACAAAGCTTGAGGTAAACTTGTTGGTTCACAAACTGTGCAACGCAATGCCCTGGTGCGTCGTTTTACTTTTTCAAGGGCGTCGCACGACTATTCCGTTTCGTAGCTAAAGTAATTTGCTTACAAAAACAAGCCCACACATCACAGTAATATTAATTTGTTTTTGTTTTGGATCAGTAAATATATATTTGATAACAAGTGTGGTTATGTACTTCTTATCGCTGGTGCGTCGAAAGCCCAGCCAACTTTTCCAAAGGCTGTTACACAGTTAGAACCCGACGTGTTACAGGAGGTAAATTTTTCCTAAATTCGGAAGCTGCCAAGTACAAATCAAGTATCACTTACTTTACAAGAAGTGGCGTCGCAGATTTCCGCGGTAACAGGAGTCCCAGCTAAGGTCAGGTCATGTTGGTAAGTGATTTCTGTAAAAGTGGAAGCAGTTTGGTTTTACGACGCTCCCCAGTCAAAAATAATTTGACAGTTTTATTGCTCAGTGGCGCCACCACAGTTGTTTATGATTGCGCAGTAGTGGAGTTTACTATAAAAGAATGGTAGGGTGTGAATTGATCTGACGAGACAGAGTTTGAATGACAGTAAGAGTGGTTTGTGACACATTATTCTGAACATTAAATCAATCTATTCAATAATAGTCGCATAACCCAAAAGATTTTTTTAATACCACCCCAATGGTTTAAAACAAAAAACATAATTTTTAGCAAATTAATTGATTTTAAACTAAGGGAAAACCAATTGTGCATTGTAGCTGTTCCAGTAGACATGTCTGTTTAAAAAGATAAACTCCTAAACTTCCATAATTTAAAATATTTTTTCCAAACTTTTCTTTAACCAAATCTATCTGTTAACAGTTTTATGAACGCTTAGACAGACAATGCAAAACAATCGCATGCAATCTCATTTTTCAGTTGAAAAAATCATTCACCGTTATCACAAGCACTCAGGAACTTGACCCCTTTCCTTTAGCGTTCTTAAAGCTAATTTTCACGCGTATAGTTTGTGCACAGACGTGCGTACTAACCACAAGACATTAATCGCTTATCGCTACTAATGAAGGGTCAAAAATTTTGAACCGTGTCTCGGTGATAAGAAGGTCATTAAGCCGGGGCTTAACTTCCACTACAAGAGAATTATTGTTCGCATTCTAACGTGCGTGTGGCATTTAACGGAGACGCGATCGGCCTTTTAACCCCAAGAACAGGTTGTAAAGTAAAAAGTTGGGATGTTTTAGTGATAAAGGGGAAAGAGCTTACCAGAGCCGGTGGCGTATTCCCCGATGAATCGTTTGGTGAGAAAGCGGACCACCAGCGCTGAAAAACAACAAGGGAATGTAAACATAAGTGGTTTGATCAGGATTAATTACACCCAGATGTCGTTTTAACTTAGGGGATGTTTTCCAGGGGCCACACAAGCTTGAAACGGTATGCCACTATTAGTGGGTAGAAATCTCAAGAAGCTATTGCAGATACATTTGTCTGAAATATTTATGTCTGGTTATGTCAGAAAATGCAACTTATTTGTTTGTAAGTGGCTTTATTGGGATTCATTATACTTAGATGCCAACATAGCTTAGGGGTTGTTTTCGAACTACCACACAATAAGGGGTCTTCGTATGCCAATGTAAGTGTGCGAAAATTCGAAGAAATTATTGTAGATACTTTTGTTTAAATTGTTCATTTTTAGTTTTGCCGAAAAATACAACTTGTTTCTTTAAAACCGAAACGTTTTTCGTCAAGTTTGGTTGTTATTTATATTTTTACATATTCTGTGTAATGCTCATATCATAAGGATTGCTGCACGAGCAAGACAACGACTTTGCTTGTAGCAACACAAACAAGACGCAAATAAACACAAAGGCGGTGCAATACATATCCGCTCGCTGGACTCTGTACCTTTCATCTGTGCAAATACCAAACGTTGAAAGTGCTTTACAACAGGGTGGAGTTCGATTTTACGAGAATTTATAGCAGACAGTGATCGAAATTTCGATAATCGCCGGTTGTCGGGACAGGTAATGTCATGTGATTTATTGTCGTCAAGCTCGAGAATCCTGTCCGCGCGTCTCCTAGCAACCAAACCTAAATTTATGTTTATTTGCGTTGCTTGTCTGTCCAAGCTGAGTTTAATGCTGGTTTACAATGGAGGTCAACGGGGTGTTTATAATGGGCCCAGAAAGGCTTATGAAGATAAAGCAAAGTAATTCTTGTGTTTATTCGGGGTTTTCTGAAGAATTTTTGTGAAATATTTTCCTAATTCAAGACCAAAATTGTGTAGATTTTTGCCATTCCGATTCTGTGATGTCATACTTCTCTGTTTTGATTTATTTGCATGCTAATTGATATTCAGTTTCTTGCAGGTAAATTCGTTTGGGAACTGTTTTGAGAAATGTAATTACAGTAATGTTCATTTAAAATTGCCCGGTTATAAGGTAAAAATGAACCCTTTCCATTTAAACGTCACTTTTTTCACAATAGATGGCTAGACCGTTCGTATAGTCGCATCATTACAATACAAATGTTCACATTTCCATTCGAAACAGACTAAAACGCAAAACGAAAACATCCTAGACAACTAATTCAACTTACATTAAAAACCCAAGGGTTTGGCTAAATCTACACAAACTTAACAAACCCGTACAAATATGGACAAACCGTCTGACTGACACCAAATATTTAGTCAGTACGTCGTAGCAAAATATCACCCGAGTACTTTAATTACGGGTCGAAACTCTAGGTCGGTGATTAGCCAAGATGTAATGAGCAACCTTATGTTGAGCGTAATGAGGACGAAGGAAGTCAATGCTTGTAATTATCATCTCATCATTGAGGTCTTGTGTCATATCAGTAATCCGTAAACAAGAACAATACCGGTTGGTATGATTTCTATGAAACTTTTGTTTTTGTTTTGTTTCAAAAATAGGATTGTTATGACGTCGTTTACGTAGAAATCCTTGATGCAAATGCGTCACAAACGAGGTTGCTATGGAATGTCACCGAATTGGTCGAAATTTCATGAAATCTTTGAAGAAATCTCACCGCTTTATGCGTCAATGCATACTTAATCTAACAACCTAGTGAGGATCTAGAACATTCTACTGAAACTTCAGACAAAACTGGTCAATTTAGAACATCTATGTTGTTACATTACACACACAGCGACCTGTTTGACCCCAAAAATGCCACAAACACCCCTAAATTACCCAGGTAGTTGCGATCGGAAATGTTGTTTTAATCATTTTCCACGAATCCCTCGGCAACCTCACCGGGTGACGTCACTCAAGGGGAAAGTTTTGATGCGCTTCATGGACCGGGGCTGGTAGGGTACGAATTACAAGGCCGCTAAGCGTGTTTTGAATCAGAGGGGAAATTGGGGCTTGTTCGATGTTGACACATGGGTGGTGGAAATGAAGAGTGAATGTGAGTTTTAGCCGAAAGTCAAACATGTTTTGTCGCTTGTCGATCGTGGCCACCGATTAATCACGTCTTGTTTGTTGGAGGTAAAACAGGTTCAAGGTGCTGGTTTAACCAACATGACACATCTGTTGTGCAATAACCTTTACCACCTTTTTGTCTGATACAGCTGTCCTGCCCTCTAACCGGGTATTCCCCTTCTTCAACAATTTTTAGCCCCTTATATTATTTTGCAAATAACCTTCAATAAAGTAAGTTTTTTTTTTCCAATCAACGCCAAATACACTGAAAATTCACTGACAAGTGAACGTCTAATCGGGTTAATCAGCAATTAGTAAAACATGCAGTGGATAAAAATCATCACTGATTGAGTAAACACAAGCCATTGGGATATCCCTACATCTCCTAACGTGCTTAGTCATGGTTAAGTCTATGGCGCTGACAAATTGGAGTCGGTTTTTGACAACTGCAATCTTGCCGGACTGGTGCAAGCCCGGCTCTTATCAGATTGGTCAGCTTGCTGCCTCGTGTGACGTCATAGAGTGCATTATCGGCATTTTACGTCAGTGATTTTGGCGCCTGTGCCATTAGCATAGCGCGGCAGAGTTTGTTGTGTTTACGATTCCGGCGACTTAAATCCATCAGTTTCAGGAATTCAAAAAACAAGGCCTATTTGAAAGTTTTACATTATTTTTTTTAAATTGCAATGGTAACTAAATTAAATAAATCAGTATAAACGTTTCCTTTTCATGATAATGATTAAAAAAAACCTGATGTATTTTTCTTTTAACCACAGCTATCGTTTTTTGTTGCGTACAAAGTTATGTCTTCAAAATTCTGACTAACACAACTCAAACCTTAGTTTCGTCGTTTTCAGATCACATTATATGTAACCAAACTCGTTTGAACTTTGTCTGATTCGACATTTAGGCGGATGAACACGCATTCGTGAAGTCACAGCAAGTCAGAACTCGGATTTTCAGGTTTAAATTTCACTTTCACGGCACACGAAGTTAACTGTCATGCGGTCAGATACGAACCCAGCAGCAGACCGCACTCTAAAAGTGGTTGGGTTAATCCGTATATCTTTCTTAGCATCAGTATTGGATTTAGGTATAGTTTGTCACACAAAAAATAGCGACATTATTTGCTATAAATGTGTTGCCTAACGAGCTTCGCGCAGTCAACCATTAAACCCGTCTAAAAAAAATACATAAAACATCGCCGTAAACCTAATTTAATTAAATTCTGTTTTATACAAACAAAACAAATTTCAAAAAAATATTTTACCGGATTTGGACAATGTTTACTTAAACTCGTCAACGGTGACTGCACGAAGCTGGTTAGTGAACCCGTTTGCAATTCATTACACCTTGCACATAAACAAATTCATATTTCCCACTAACAAGGATTAAACCGAACTTCAACTTTTACTCGAAAATCTTAAACCTCAGCGGTGCTAGATCAGCTGATCTCTCGTAAGATACCGGGGTTCTGTGTCTGGGGATGATTGACAGCTGCGCTGATAGTGTGTGGCGAAATTTTAAGTGGAAACAAGCGACCTGGCTTCATTAAGTTGTGCCGTTATATTGTGTGGTGCGATGTGCCTGATTGTGGTTGTCACTTTGACAGGGATGCATGCACAGTTTGCCTATGTTTGCACGCAATCACGGAAAAGCTGTTTGGTGGCGTTATCCTTGCGTTGTTTTGATCATTTTAAGGCACATCAAACGGTTTTGGGCCTTTGCACCGCCTTTGACGCTGTTAAGCACGTGAGGCTGGCGTTGCGTTGTTTAGAGGCGTTTGTTGTGAAATGGGAAAGTATTACTTGCACGATTTTGACATGAGTATATTGGGTTTAAGTGTATTTGGAATTGAAAGTTCAAAACAAGTTTGACAATATTGTAATAAGCATGCATTACAAACTGCGAAAAGTTTATACTGCACTGAGGAATCAATTTGTTGGCGGCAACAAAACACCAATTCCAGCTTATGTCCAGACTCAAACAAAAACACACGAGTATCATCTGTCTAACTGATCCTAAACATTACACCAAGCCGCCATTTCACCAAACGCCCAAATCCGTTTAAAACCGGCGAAGAGTCTAATAACATAACATGCAGACACTTAAAGCAGTCACAGCTTGTGCACAGTGAGATCCGCAGCTCATGGAAAGGATTACCTCTACACTAGCCAGGCCGGCCACTACTCAGGCATCATAGCTTACCGGATTTTCCGACGTTTTGGTCACCAAGCACCACAAGCCTCACTGGAGGGGCAGTGCTGTTATTAACACTGTATCTTCGCATGGTGATAATGATGATTTGCCAGTTATTCTCCCTGGTTTGATAGATGTTTGGCCACAAGAAGCAGATTTGTTTACATCACTACAAAACGCAGCTGTAACGAAAAAGAAAAATTGGAATTAAATTAGAAGGTTTTGGAAAATTCAAAATTGTTACTAGTAAATCACAATTCCGCATTTCAAGAAACGGTTCCACTTATTAAGTGACAAAAACTGTCCGTGTCCGCAATGTCTTCCTTCATACAAGTTGTAGGAAATATATGATAACATACAAAAAACTTGTAAAACCAGTGCAAACACTTTCAGGCAAAGAGTTACACAAATGGTGTTCACGATACAGTAACTTAATACGTGCTCAAACAATACGTGAACCATAATATTTGCTCTCCTCCGAAACAATGTTGTCGTTTCCTTTCAAGCGATAAAGCTACGAAAATAGTCCTAGATGTCTTATTAACGTAAAAAACATCGATTTTTCGAGACGTAAATGCTTTTTTCATGAAGCCACACATTTTATACTTCGGCTGTAAAAACCTGAACTAATGAAATGAAAAAAAAACCTTTCCACACTTCGAATAAAATCGGAATTAAAATTTAACGATTTCCTTTTTATCCACACAAACATGTCTGTTCACAAGATTTCGGCGGCAAAATACGTCTACAGTCACCGCCTACGAGACGGGCCGGTCGCTTACTGGTTCCACAGTGTCCAGTCCCGGGAATTCAGGCCCCAGCATGCGACAAACAACTGGTTTTATCAAATTTTCAAGATTTGACCACAAACAACTTTATCAGACAATTGACGCTCTACCAATATTTGGCGACGTACGATATTGTTGGATTTGTTGATTGAACGCAAGTTTTACTGCGCGCTGTTTGCAGATTGGTTTTTAGGCTTTCGGAGAAAGGAAAGGTTTTGTAATCAAATTTTGTTTGTGACAAAGTAATTACACGACAAAAGACGCTGTCTGTAGTATAAAATAGGGAATATATCATGTTCCGAAAACATACAGCTATTTTTACGATATTAAGCTTCAAAATAATCGCGTAGTTATTGATTTTAATATGACGCAAAACATACCAGAAAAAAATTTGTCATAACCAGCATAAGTTTTCAATCTGTAGTCAGTTTAAAACACTATCGATGTATTTACATTTGCGAACGCCAGCATATTGATTCATAGGCAATCAAATGTAATTGCTTGAATTAACATGTGTAAGGGTTGCCGATAGGCCTAAGACGAGGAAATGCGACCACCGACATCTTATTACGGTTTTACTTACGAGAGTCATCGCAATTACTTAAATTGTCTTGCGAAATGCCATCCATAAATAGAATGCGTCGGCCGGGTACGAAAGGTTGCAATTTGAACGAACGATTTATTCTACGCCACAAAACAAGCTCTTTGTGGTAAACCGAATTGCGAAACAGACGAAATTCCTAAACTCAAAATCACTGCGAACCTTTTCTGTCAAACTACTACTGCTTGCGCTTAAAAACTGAATTACAAATCATTCTCCGTCTTAAATGGTAACAAACGGCTCAAATAAAAACAACATCGCAATACAAAGTACAAGCTTTTGTTGTAAGGCTTTGAATAAACTTATGATAGCTCTTCTGCCACGCAAAGATACATTTGTCAAGAAGAATTATCATGTCTATCGTTATACTGAAACGCAACTGTTTTAAGACATATTACAATTTTACCTCGAAGCCAATTATAATTTTCACCTCTTGAAGAACTACGAGCTGTATACAAACATCCGCTTACAATTCTGTGCCCTTTATAGCTTGTTCAAGGTCATAAAACGCGCCACAATCTTGCAGTAGGCGGCATCGTAGAAAAACAATAACGCGCCCACGCCTGTCTCATACACGACCGGCTTGCGCTACATTAGCGGCACAGTCCCTGTGGGCCACCAGACATCAGACGTACACAGTATTAGACGAATTACATCGTAAAGCCTACACACTAAGCGAGACCCCCATCACAAAATTGTCACTGTAACACGACTGAAACGGAAAACATGAAGTCTTGAAACAGACATGTACTGTTGACCAAGTGTCTGTCGCATGGCGTAATATCTATTTCGATAAAGCACATGCCACACGGAGCGCTGTTAAACAAACAGACGCGTGAAAAATGTGATTTTTCTAAACTATGCGCGGTTTTATACTGGTATGCTGGCGCAGAAACATTCTTTGCTGCTTTGTTGATAAGTAAAGTACCTCCAAGAATGTAAAATCCAAGTTTCTGTGAAACTATGCTTAATGACTGACTGTTTTGTATCTGCAAAAGCAAAACAATTTACTTTTCCTTGAATTACTCCTATACCGGCGTCCATAACGTCGCTCACAGAGAGTGGACTGCATCACCAAGGCAAGGCGCAGCACTACATAAACCGCACGAGAAAAAAGAAAAAGGTTTTCGGCCATTCAGATTGACAGCGATAAGGCTGCTTCAAAATCGCACCTCTGCTATTGTTCAACCGCAGCACGCGAGGAAAAACGAGAGAGGGCAGGTGGTTGTTGCTTTTTTTGTTTCTCGCGCTGCCGCCTCTCTCGTTTTTTTATGAGCAGTTGCGTGAGATGTTTGTTTATCTTTATTGGCTGTTAAAGGTCCTAACGTTGTGATTAGAAGGCGCAATTGTTGAGTAATGTTTACAACTGCTTGTGCACTGTGGCAGAGTTACATTGCGCTCGCTTTAGTTTCAATAGAAGGGTTTGCACCGGTTGTAACCTAGCAACATAAAGCCTTAATGTCAACATATTTTAATTATTGCGTCACAAACAAAGTATCTGATATCCACGCTGTTAGATATTTTACGCTACGTAATTAACATATAAGCACACGATTAATAGTTTCAATAAGAAGATACAAGCCAGCACTTTTGTGTAAAACATTTTCTTTCACCAATGGTGGCAACAGCTATCGTCGAAAGGCAGAAAATGTTTTACACACAAGTACTGGCTTGTATCTCCTTATTGTAACAAATTTAACAACAAAAACTCCAATCGCTAACAACAACTGTTTAGCAAACTCAAGCAACCAACATTAAATGCTAGAATTCGAAGATCAAATCAACCTACCACAGTCGTCTGTTCAGCTAAACCTGTTGATCTGGCGTTTATATACCGCACTTACCCCAACAGGTAGAAGGAACGTATTGCTTTTTCTGTAGGTTACCGATTTCGTACAGCAGTTAAGCGTCAGGAAAAAAATTAGGTTCTAATTTAAGGGTATCCTCCGAAAACACGCTTAACGATGTACGTCACAGGCCCTATAACATCTGCTGCTCCGTGCTTGCTTACATAAAAGCCCAATCAGTATTGGAAAAAGGTCATGATTACAATTTCCATATGCAGACGTCAATACCTTGCTCGTTAGACCAATACCTCGTCATGATTTGGCCCCATGCCAAGAAGAATGAACACGATACGGACGCAAATGCGTATGGAAAACCATGCAATTGTGCTTTTACCAGCTGGTTACTCTCGCGTTTTGTACGTCACTAATACATTCATTAGCGTTATGGGTATGCAGTAACGTAATGAAGTTGCATAACAGTCTTATAGCGCGTAAAAGTCATGAAAAAACACAATTTTCGGTCCTTATCAAGCTCGTTAACAGATTTTTACCGAATCCCAGGTACCAGTTTGTCTTCCTATTTGTTTACAAGCAAACCCATGAGGATCAAATGGAACAAAAGCCTTGGTGTTGTTTCATTTGCAGGGTGGTGAACTCCCTTTAAGCCAGCGTGAAAAGACGGGACACTGGAAACTGCGAAGGGTTGAATTCCCTCAGCTTGATAGATTGATTGAGATCTAATGACCCTCGGCAGATTCAAGGATAGAATCTTTTGAAAACACGTCAAGCGAGCGACGAAGGGTCCTTGAGCGGCTTTAACGAATTTTCAAGTACAATAGCAAACTTGTTGGTGGTTTTCACGCGTGTGCGTTTCTAAAAGTTTCTGGTTTAGCTTTTCACGGGGTGTTCACAATGATTCCTGTCCCAAAAGTGTTTGTACACCCCTTTTACATAAAGTTATTTAACCGATACTGAATGACGAATAAAAAATAATCATTGCAACATGTCCCGTAAGCATAAGCTTCTGGTACTCAGTACCTAAAACCAGCCATCAGACTTGAAATATCCGCTGCCTATATGAGTAAACTATTGTTTGGGGTGGACGTTGGTTAAGTTCTGCCTTGAATTTGCATGCTATGTCTTCCACTATCCAAGTATACCTACATACTGTATTTGTCTCGTTAGCATTAGCTTCTGGTACACAGAACCTACAACCAGACATTGGTTTAGAAATACCAGCTGCCTGTGTGGGAAAATCATTGTTTCGGTTTGATCTTCAGTTGATTTGCCTTCATCGTGAAAGGCAGAACCTACTAACTATACCTTATTGTGCTTCTATCTGGTCCTATACACTCCACATCCCTTTATCACACAGACATATTACAAGAATCTTCGGGCGCTGTACTTTCATCTATGACCTCAATCCAAACAAATCTTAAAGAATACGTTTACAACCATTCCTATACATGGACTGAAATTCAAGTTTCTAGTTTGAACACCACCGCAAAAATTTGTGTTTATCTTTTTATCTCTGGAATGAGGTAATCACTCAAATAGGTTAAACCGCTGATCGAATCGGCATTAGCTGTAATTACCCCTGCCCTTGAGTGTTGCAAATACGGTCAGTGTTATCAGATAAGTTTGCAGCGGAAAATGGCACCGATACAATCTATCTTTCGGTGAGAAACACTTGCACAAATCTTGCAAACTTCGACACACCCTAATAGACCTAATCTAAAAGTCAAGCCAAAACAAATGAACTTCTTGGGTTTTCTGCAAAATTAATCAAAACAGAATGTCAACCAGTTGCCTTTCCATAGTCTGCTTGCTTATTAGGGCGTGGTCTTACTTCAGTCTCACCATGCTCAATCATCAAATGTTCAGCTGCGACTAGATGGACATTTGCGTCTGGAAAAACTTTCTACTTCTCCTGTCAATACGAAGTCACTAAATTAAAATTGAAATTGTAACAAGCCGCGAATTGCAAGCAACGAAATCGATTTGTGAAGTTGACTTGCATTTGCAATTTCTTTATCACCACGTTGCCTTGTTACATCGATCGTGACCTCGGGTTAAACGGGTTCTTTCCATGCCCAACTTGATCAGCTGAAACTTGTAGCGGCGACGAAATTCGCTTAAGGCACCGTAAAGGAGGTTTTGGGAACCTTTCAAACGCGAGTTTCTAAGTGCATTGTGTAGTACCTGGCAAAGGTTAAAACGTCCTGCACAAGAGTGTGACGTCATTTAGTCTGATGAGGTGCGAGTTGCATGATACGTCATGAAAAGCAGAGGAGTTGCGTCAACGACTTGAAGTTTACATCATTTACCATGTATATCGATTTGCTATATCTCCGTACCCGTTTTATCCAGTTACCAATAGCCCGCATAACATTTTTACCAACAACACACATATTGACTTCCATTGACCTGAAGGTTATCCAAACTATATATCTTTCACGGTTTGTTTTCCAGGCGGCAGTTCTTGCGTTACACGAGACCAACCAATCACAAACGGGCATGGAACAAACAACTTCCATTCGAAAAACATGTTTGTGGTCAAACGAATCTTTTCTAAGTCACACCATATCGGGAAGCAACATCTACCCAACCACATTAACATATCTTTTGCCGATTTACCGGGTCAACTTACCAGTGACCTTTATACGCCCACGCAATTTAACTTCACCTGAGGTTGGGAGTTTGGCTGAACTTAATACGTCGTACGTTGAACGTCACTTAACCGCGTCGGAGAATTGACGTTACGCTCATCTTTACGCAAATAGAATGGATGTTAGGTCGGTAATTGCGCGACCACTTTGTAAAGATTATCACAAGTTTGCTTAAAATAGTTTGGCATTACCGTTATGGCTATAGTTAAGAGAAATGGTGTAGTAACATTATTGTTTGTTTGTATGTTTTATCCTTTTTAGTCAACAAAACAGCCAACTATAGAAGTTGGACTTGAACGAAACTAGCTTGCTGAATTACTAAAACGTCTTTGAATCTTTGTGATCGAAAGGTAACACAAAGGATATAAAAATTGGCAAGATAAATGTGGAAAGTTGAACTAAATTATTGCGAGTCTGCTTTAAACGAAAACCCGCGCAAATTATAAATTTCAATGGGGAAAAATTGCCTGAAATTTGACAGCCAAAATGCAACGCAAATACACTTCCATTATCGACACTTTCGAACCTTTTCCGACTTCGACTTTTGTTGTTTTTGTGCAACGCTGAAAGCCACTTAGTTTCAAAATACCGGTTTTTTGTTTGTCGAAGAATTATAATTGCTTGTTTGACAAACACGACGCGTGCCAATATGGAAAGCAAACTTTTTCTCGACGAACGACGATTGAATTCAGATGACCCCGGCGGCATTTACTAGGCATTTACTTAAAATCAATATAACCCTGGTTAATGTTAACTAAATCGGATGCATGTGAAGTCCAAGAAAGTTTTGCGCTAGAAATGTTATCAAATCCGAAAAAAATATCAAAAATCGAAAAATGGAACTATTTGGGCTAGCATATTTTTAACAGTTTAATAAGTGGTGTTGTCATTTATAACAAAGAGGCTTTTTATACCAAATTGAAAACCTAGGTAGGCCCCAGCATTCAGGTTTTATTTCCATTCCAGACACCAATTCGTTGCCTCTGTCATGGCTATTATAGTCGGTAATTCGCGGGGTCTTGTGTTACCTAAGTCTTCTCAAACCAACTAAACTGAAATCGAAGTAAGTTGTAACATTTCGCAACTCAGAAACAAAGCTAATGTATGCGGGTGAGTTACCAGCAGCAAGAAGACTAACCACAATCAAATTACCCCCGCCATCGCTCAGCACAGCTCGCCTGCAAAAACTTATTTAGCCTTACAACCGCAATGTGTACGGGCTCAGCCAAGCGCCGCGGCTGTGACAGGAAAATTTATAACGCCAAGCGAAGGCTTTCAGCAAATTTCGTTTCTTCATCATTATTCCACACGAACATTTGCGCGATAGCGAAAGTTTGTGATTGATTGGAAACGGTTGAGATGGTTTTTGCAAATGATTTTCGACATGTCTGTTGCTTGCGGAAGCTTCATATAATTTCAGCAACGTTTTCCTGGCAGTTGGAGGTAATGGTTTTGACTGGTGCGAGTGCATGGAAGAAAAAAATGCAAATCGGTTTTTGAAAGCCGGTAATTTAAAATGACTGAAAATGAAGCCGGATTACAAAAACGCAGTTTAAATTATTCAACATCTAAAGCCAAATTACATCAAGCATTTTAGACGAGTCGTAAACAATCATAGCGAAGCTTTTAAAGCCATGCTTCCATTTCGACAAACCCTGACAAAGTTTCACCAGTTTGGGTTAAAAGATGGAATCTAGTTTTGTTTTGGGAGCTTTTCTGCAAACTCTAACTGCTGTGTGCATCTAGTTCACAGATACTCAATTTTCTGCTTAAAAATTCCACAGCTCACCTATTGGTTTATAACCGCACAACGATTGAAGACCGCGGGTGCCAAGATACTTCACAATTGTTTCTGGTCAGTGTGGGGTCGATGAACTGTCAAAACTTCCACATTTCACGCGTCTTAACCTCGATCTCTTCCGATAAACCGAACTCATGCGTTTGAATTGAAAACTTGAGATTCAACTCTCATTTTGATGGCTTAACTAGAATCGCTTCTGTTTATAGCAACTAAACCTTCGGATTTCGCCTTTCAATTAAGCGGAATCACAAAGAATTTGGCACTGGTTCGCTCCACTTTCCAACCTCTTGGCGAAAAACTGAAGATTGACAGCCGCGAGGTCACGTGTTCGGAAGGGAATTTGGCGCGCAATGTCAAGGTCAAGTGAAGGTCAGAGTTTTCACTTGAAACCTGGCGAACGGTTTAATGTGATGCGGGTTTCTACAGAGAAAGTGCAGAGCTGTGAAACGGAGATGTTTAAATCGAATTCGAGTTCTTGTCACGATTTTTCCATGAAAAAAGTAAATGCAAAATACTGTTTCATTTTGGAACGCTGAACACGAATCTTTACATACCTGCCTTGAAAACATACTAGCCCAAATAGTTTTTAAAATAATCTCCAAGTTTTTACACTTACGTGTATAAACACTGACGAGTTATTGCCGAAACGGTCAACGAATAAAGCTTGTCGCTTTTGGAACTATTCTGACCAGGATATTTTATTAACCCGTTTTGTTTTACTTACTATGTTACCAAAATCACACTTAAATGATTTTCTCCCCTAAAATTGCCCGGCCTAACGTCACCAGTAATAAAAGGAACATGCATTTTTGTCACTTCAAATCATTCTAATACATCGATCACACATGAGCATCTGTTTTATCTGGTGCTGCGAATTCCAACCCGATTATTTGCAGGTTGATTGATTTGATGCGCTATAAATATTTGTTTTATGTCAAACCGCTGCTATTCTATCTGTGGATATCGATTGAGTTTAGAGAGATTCTTGTTGTTGCAATCACAATGCAACGGGGCAGAAATATGTCCTAAAATATAAATCGGCCTGATTGATTTTTCTAAAACAATAGAAATACCCTTAACAACCAAAAAACAGAAAAAACTTCTGTTCCTAGAGGTATACAAATGACAGTTTGATTCTTTAGTCCGTCGAAATACTATAAACATTGACTTCATGTTTCTATTTGTTCTTTCTATCTTTTATGCGTGTTTAGTTATATTGGTCAAGATTTCAAGATCGTATTTTTTTAGTTTGGTCTTCGAACTATTTTTTCCCAATTGACCACAACACCACACAGTTAATGATTTTTTCTACCCGCCAAAATCTCTGTTCAACTTCTACGTACAAAAGCATGGGGTCAATTTGGTGCGGGCTTGAATTCTGATGGATCTGACATAAGGATCAATGCGAGGTGTCGAGTTACATCAAATAGCGGCCCACCCAAATTTACTCTTTGCTAGGCTGGCTGGAAAACAGTGTACGACCTTTTTTACTACTGACACTTAGGTTTACTTTCCATTTAAAAATACAATTTTCTGTGTCAGTCGAGCATCGTAAAACGCAATCATTTGAAAACATTAGCGTACCTACGTCATCTCATGCACGTTGATTGAAAAATGTTCTCCAATAAAATGTGAGTCTGTGCCAGTTTCCTATTTTTTGACGCGCATTTGTCAAAAAATTGTGAAAAAAATAGCGTTCCTACTTCATTGCACGTTGATTAAAATGGTTATTCAGCAAAATGAATTGATATTAAACTTTGTGTGGCTTACTAACTTTATCATCTGCTTGATAAAAATTTACTCCTACTTGCAGAAAATTTATTTTAACCGAAAATTTGTTTGTTCTCGCCTTTGTAATCCATTAACTGAATTGCAGAAAGATTAGAGCGACTCGTGGGTTAAACTATAAACTCACATTATATCTTGTGTTAAAAATGGCCTTTTTGCAAAAAATCTTTTAATAAAGTAATATTCTTGAAAAAAATCTGAAAATTGTGAGAAAAAAGGGCATTGCCCTGAAAGTAGGTGCAAATTAATACCAAATTTAAAAGGGAAAGCATATAACAATAGATTAGGCAAGTGAATAGCCTCTGCCCACGTTGGTAGGCAGCAGAAAGGCAATTTTCAGTGAGGTATCAAATTACACCGGCAAACTTCAGGTTATCCTCAAGTTCTTTCCAGTTCTTTGCGCGTATATAATGACCAGATGTGGATCTTATCACAAAGCCTATGTTGAAATCCAACCGCAAGGCTTTAGATCTTCGCATATCGCGTAGTCATCTCAACAATGACTTTCACTTGCTTTCCTCATTTCAACATAATAAATTATTTGATAAATGCTGATCGAAGAGCGGAACAAATGCTTTGGTTTTAAAGTTTAAAGTTCGCATAATTGCAGAATATATTTGACATAATACTTCTGAAGACGATGTATTTTGCTACTTTTTCTATCAACTTTACATCAAGATGACTTTTTAGCATGCTAATATTTCGCTGTTTTGAAGGTGACCAAAATGCCGATCTATAGAATGTTTTGGGGACGGATTATTCTGTTGGCAAAAGTTTGTGTCTCAAATGTTCGAATTAAGTCAGATCCCACAAAATCAGCTTTCTACATTTTAAAATTTGTCCAAATTACTCCAAAATGACGTACAAACAATAATAAGTCGAAGGTCAAAAAGCATGACGTAACCGCAAAGATTAAGCTGAACTTGACCTGCAGTGACCTTTCAAACTTTATTCGCTGACCCCAAACAAAAGGTCGAACCTTCGATGCGGGCCGCCAGTTAAAATTCCTCGCATCAATTCAACGCAACACGACCCGCACTAGTGACGTCATAACGACTTGTGTGACGTCACAGGATACAGGGAGAAATTTTCCCAAGTTAGTTTAGGGGGCTTACAGCGACTACGCGGTTGTCAGTTTGACAAATTTTGTCCGTTCCGTTGTTAGCCACGCGGGAAACTTGATTGCTTTTCAGTTAACTTGGGTGTAAGTTTACTTTCAGATTAAATCACGATTTTTGAAGTTGGTTTTTGAAAAGTGTCATTGATTTTTATGCGATAAATTTGATTTTGGGGATTTTTAAATTAAAACTATGTACCTAAAAGAACTCCTGTAAAATTTGTTCTATGTTACTTTGTATTGAACGTTGGCCTGTAAACTATACCTACAAAAGCACATCAAAAGCAATACTTGCAAAAATTATATGTCTACACCTAATAAAATCACCTAATACACACGAAACGTTTACTATTATCGAAAATGCATGATCAAATATGTGGACTGTACCATAACGCTATCAGTCTATTGTAGGCCACAAGCCTTTTACCAAACCACAAATTAACTCTGAACAGGACTTGAAAAATGAGATACCGACTCGGATAGACCATCAATGGGGTCATCTATTAACCCGTTGCGTCAAGGACTTTATCAAATCAATCAGGCCTTTACTTGAAACAATGCAGTGATACACAGCTGAAAAGAGGTAATACGTCAAACAATTGCACGCCTTTCAACTTGCCGTAACGTTAAGTTGGAAGGAGTGAAAAGGTGAAAGATGTCAGACACCTTGGTCAGGTTATGTAATCACTCCACTAACCACATCAGGGAGATTAGATGACGACCGCGGCACTTTGGTACCTTTTTTCCCGTGGAAACTCGTTAATCTTAACGGCCTTTCTCAAAACCGATACCAGTGTGACATCATGCGAAGCTATAGATCGCAAGTAATCTTAAGTTATTACAAAAGATTAAGAAGTTTTACTACTTAGGATTCGTTCATCCGACATCAGAAAAATCTGTGCTTGAAATTGTATTGTGCCTTACATCCCATTTAAAATGCAATTTAGATTTATTAGATTTGATACCAAGGGGAATCCAGGAATTGGATGAAGTGTACAAAACATATTTAAACGATACAAACAACAAGTTTTACCATTATTTTTAATGCAAGTGTATCATATCGTTTACTATCTTTCTAAAATTGGATCAAAATGGCAATTTTTAATGTCAACAAATAAATTCCTCACAACCCTTTAAGCACGTAAGTTCAAACTGTGAAAAAACAATTGAAAAACCAAAACAGAAAACATTTCCAATGTGCTTGTTTGTGCTATTAAACCGTCAAACAACAGCAATGCATACAAAATTATATTCTCGCATGCAGCAGACACATCAAACGAGTGACCAGGTGCCTAAATGACGTCAGAACTTCGAAAGCGTGACTGGATTTCGATGGCGCACTTCTGATAATGTGCTTGGTGATTTGTTACAAATTTCTCGTGTAAATAGGTTGAAGTTGCCTACAAGTTTGCAACTCTCGAGAGAGTTGCATTAGGTTTAAACGTGGTTTGTAACGGAAATGAACTTGTTTTTGTGATGTTTTTGGGAAACTTTCAAACGTTTTGCTGGTCACGTTCGCTTGTTGTTGAGTAAATACAATAGCCGAGTGCAAACAGGGACATGTTTTCGGAAGCAGTAATTGCCAATGCTAAAACCACGTAGCTTCAGTTTATATTTTAAACTTGGTTTCAAAACAGTCCAACACCAATACCGTTTTTCTATGTTCCACAATTCGTGTTTTGATTTTGCTTCGTAAACCTCACTGTCGCAAGATACTTTTGAAAGCCACCTAAAACCTGTTTATGAACAACCTATAATTATCACAAAACAAATTCTACACGTAAATCAAACATACAAGAAATTTGTATTCAAACCACTGCTTGACAGTTTAAACACATTGACATTTCCTTCCAACTTATGTTGCCGATTAAGCTGCACTTTTTAAAATTAACTAAAAGGATTACTCTCTTAATCAGTTGTTGCAAAGCCGAATAAGGATTGACAAAGTTTAATGTTGTTGTAGGCATCGAAACCACACACTCATTGTGTGTGCCTGTCCCAAGTTCCAAAATAGTGTAAATTCTGCACAACTGTCGAAATGTCGGATTTCAAACCACAAAAACAGTTTCAAAACCTGTGGGAAATTTTACTAAGGTGCCAAGTGTACTTTGAATTATTGACTGTGATTCATAAGTTAAGCCTAAGGTGCGGTCGCGTCGACCTAATGACGAACTTTAGCAGTCAGCACAACATTAAGTGCAGGTTATTCCCGGCTGCTACCTGAGACCACACGCAACTTTGGCTTACTACGTGTTATGTAAACGCTTTGGTCCAAAATACTATCTGGCCTTGCACTTGCTTTAAAGGATTTTTATGTATGAACACATAATACCGAATATTATACTAGTTAAATGCAGCGTATGATAACTTCGTGAAAAGTTGTAAAAATACTCTGGTATTGTTATGAAGGTTCCATGCATAACCAAACCGCTAAGGTGATATGAATCTTGTTTGTAACTTGTTTTAATTTCGTTTCGTACAACGTTCAATGCGCAATGCTTAGGCCTTGCGCTCATAAAGTCTTGAAAAGGACACAAATACAAATCGTTAGAAAAAATTTCAAACCATGTTAAGCCTACCGCATATATTTTGTGTAAAGCTGATACCTGCCCAACCACCCATGACCAAACAAACTTTAAAGTGCATTAGGTTTATTCAGCCGTGTAACAGAAATCATCTGGCATAAAATGTTGTAAATAAATAAATAGAAAAGAGCACTTACTGCCACTTGACAATCGCTGTGGTCAAAACGTTTCAAAGATCATTTTATTTTATTCTTTTAAACTGACACATTTTGTCTGTTGACCTTTATAGGCATCAAACCTTTCTAAATAAATGTTGGGAAAGAGAATTTACTGCCGTTTGTTTTTGTTCAAACATTTCAAATAACGTTTCTTTTGAAACATACACGATACGTACTTTGAAGAATCCGACACAAACATCAAACCGTTAAAACTTTGTCAGTTTTCTAAACCTTAACAGATCACAAAACAAAAGTCTCTCTGTCGCTACAAAGCTAAACATCCTAACATTCGACCTTACCTATACGTCACAAACTTTGAAGGTCACAAAAAATTTCCCCAAAAGCCGCCATTACCCCGACCCCACGCCACCCCAGTCGACCACATTCCTTCCTCCAAGCAAGTTTGCATTGGACAAATCCACCGTGGCTTAGTGCTCGCAGATGAGCCTTGCAATTACTCCAAGCTGGGTTGCGTAACCTTAAACCAGATGTATTAGAGGCGTGTTATTATACGAGACTCTAAATATATGCTGCCACATTTGGGATTTCATTGCAGAGAGTGTGTTCAATATGTGGTCCATATTCTGCACGCATTGCTTTCGTAGACTCAAATACTCCACACTGTGTTGTATGTGATTAGACTTGGACATTATGCATGATGTTGAAAAAAATGACACAAAAATAACTTAGTGTGAATCGTTCAGGGCAGATTCTAAACGTAATTAGGCAAATATATTTCCGCCCAAAACGCAACACGCATTTCCTGCATCATTTAAATTGTTTCCTACGTCATACTTCTACGCGTTTACGGGTTGAGATTGCGTATGATTGACTATTAGGAATGATGAACAGCTGTGATTTTGCATTCCATATGCAGAGGTAGATCTATTTCTAAAATACAGCTGCATTGAGAAATTGTAATTATGAATAAAAATCCATGCATCTTGGGCTGATTGCCTGACGAAAATATGTCGATGAGTATTTGTTTCTACTGGAAAAGCTAGTTTAATTAGTATACGTAAGCTCATTAGGTTTTTGTACGAATCCGTATAAAATACGTAACATTTGAGTCATTAAAATGTTGCAGTGAGTTAGGCTTCATCTCAAGTGGTATCCTTTATAAAGTTTATGAACTTTATAAGCACTGGTAGACTCACTATAATAAAGTTAAGCCACTTGAAACAGACTGGGGCAATAGAAGGATTTTTAATCTGATCTTAACGTTTCATGTACAATCGGAATTTTTAGAACACCCATCAAAGAGCATCAGCCGGTATTAAAGGATTATATGACTCATTTTGTTCTGGTGGCCCTTTCCCACTTAACACTGTTCACTGACAATTCTCCCCTTCCCTGAGGTAATGTCTATTCTGTGTGTCGTAATACCCTTAATGCACACCGCACCAGAGAAGTCGTGCCCAAGAAATCCAGTTCATTGAACCTCGAGTATCAAGTTTTGACAAACAGATTCTAAACATTGACAGTCACCGTGTGTATTACCTAACTGCTGACCATTTAAAACGTGCTCTGATAATCTTATTACACACAGATCAGAGCTTCTCCTATACGTCAGTTTAAAAACCACGTGATTATGAGATGTCCAATGGCGTGTTAGCTTCGTTGATCTGTTGACGAATGACCACTTAGTGCTTTTCTTACAACAAACATCTCAATGTCATGCCGATGCGGTTAGGTTTTATTATCATAAGTTCTTGTATTGGTTTTATAACTTGGAATGAGATATACAATGGGTCCATTTAAGTTGCTTAACAAGATTAAAACGGGCTTTAAAATCACCCTCGTGTGATTTTGGCCTAAGTTTTGTTTTTAGGAAAACAAAATACAAAACAAAAGTTGTTATACAAAGAATGAATGTCATGCATTATATTTAAAGTATGATTTAAAACTACATTTTTATGTTTTTGGAAGCTCGTTCAGAAGATAGATTGTCATTGTTCAAAGTTGTGTGTAAAAATAAACTGTGCCAAAAACCAAGGTGGTTTCAGTTTAAGCTTCAGTTGGTACACAAATCTAATCTGGTTTAAGCTTTAGTTGGTATACAAGTTGTAAGTTGCACGATTCCATGGTAATCAACACCAACCAAATGTCGTCATTAACCAACATTCTGTTGTCAGTGTCAATAAAATATGTCATTGAATCATCTATATTTGAAATCGGTTTTGAGGTTCTGAAGTTGAATGACCTGAGGCCAAAGCAACTTAGAATATTATCATTGTTATTTCGTTTACTTTGCTTGGGTTACATTAAAGTTGAAATAAACTTGTACATAAATATACCACAATATACCGTAATTGAAATAAACTTGCACATTATAACATAACGAGCTGGGAAAAAAGATCATGCAACACCTGAATGCATTAATTTTGGAGCAAGACAGATGTAGGTCACGTTTTGCAAAGAGAAAGTTGACCCAGATATTAACCAAAATTGAAATAACCGGTTTTTACCTCGTTACAAGTGGTGCAAGTTCCTACGTCACAGAAGTCAAGTAGTCCTTATCTAAAACACTGCAAGTGACACCTTACAAACGACATCCACTTTGCATTTCCATGTTCCCATTGAGACTTTGCGCCGAAAGGACTCTGTGTATGGAGTTGTTTCCAGGCCACACACATGCTAAGGATCCGTGTTTTATAAATGAAATTGGGATTAGGAAAGAGCAAAGTGGATTTTAACCTGAGTTGGTAGTGGCTGAGAAACGGTATATTATACATTGTCTATTGTAGATTGTAGATTGACTAACATACACAGAATCTTAATAGGAAGATACATGTCAGTACTTGTGTGTAAAACATTTTTATGTTTCGCAAAAACGTGTTCATCATCATGATGTTTTATATACAAGTACTGGCTTGTATCTTCTTATTGACACTGTTTAAAATCGTGAATTGTGCGCCTACATACACATAATCATTGTGGTGCTTTTGACATGAGAATATATTCTGCAAATGTGTTCAACCTAACTAACCACATGTTGACGATAAAGGCTTCCTGCCTCTTGCCTGAAGGTGGGGGATAATTACAGCCACGACCACAAAGTCGGTGAGGGAAGGGCGCCACCACCGGATGCAGAGCGGTTTTGGTTGAGGATATTTCTGTCTCACCTTGCTGCACGTAAATGTCTGGTGGTTTGCAGCCGATATCGTACATTTGGCATTTTATGAACTTGACCTTCTGGGAAACAAAAATTCACAGATGTGAGAAACAACAGGAACTTTGTCTTCACTTAAGGAAAAAACAAATAGCTTAATCACAGGTATTTGTTAGGGGTTTGGGAACTCCATAGAGATATTAACACTGTTTACAAAACAGAGCCACGTCGTGGATATATGAACTGAAAAAGGCACATTTGTCATGCATGGGCGTGTTAAACCAAAATAGCTTCATAAAGTCGAGCTTAAATCGCCTTTTTGTACTGTACTTTATAATTTTCTAATCGTTGAACTTTACATCAGAAGATCTCATTCCAGGGCGGTTGGACCCCACCCAACAAATGTGGTCGCACTTCGTCCTTCAGTTTACCGGTAAAGTCATGAAACCAGCAATAACCGTTAGCGAAATTACATGGCAAAGTCGTGTTTGTCGAATTCTTGTGGTTTTGCGAAATTTGCCACAAAAACCACAAAAAAGTTCGATGTCTTCCGGACATTTGAACATCTTCTGACGCTTGATGTCAATCGTTAAAGTTTTTTCAAGTTTGTGGTTAGATTGAACAGAGTGCAAAGTCGTAGATGCAATTAGAACGCGGTTGCGCGTTTCTATTTAATTGCTCGCGGAGCCGCGGCTTAACGAAAGGAAAATTGCCACCCAGAAAATCAATACAACTTTATTTGACGTTTAACGAGATGCAATTGCTTGTGACCTATGTTACTGCTATTGATCGAGCTATGGTCGAACAACGAGCGCTAAGTGCACTGGAGTGTTTGTTCCGGATAAAATTGCGAGAACACGTAACCAGTTTTAGCTTCATCGACATTTTATCACCATGTTTCAAACCTAGTCTGCAGTTTTTACTTAAAACTTAGGATATAACTTGGAAATATACAAGACCTTATTGCCAAAGTTAAAAGTAGTTCTTCCTATCGCATGATTTGTACGATTAGTTACGCTTTACAGAATGCCTCAACGAAGGTCTGAACCAAATATAAAAATTTCTTCTTGTATTTAATTAAAAGGTCATCACCAAAAATCTCGTAATTAGGACTTAACAAGGGGGGGGGCAAAAAACGTTGGGTGGTTTTCCAGATTAAAATTATCTCTTCAGACCCCTCCAGGCTGAATACGTCACCGATGACACAAAGATTACGTCATTCTATTTCTCCTGGAAGCTCAGACGTGTTGATCGTGAGATTTCTATGTTCAAACGTTTACTTTGGTCCGGATTAGGCGACAACCGCATGCAATCTCAAACACCAACACTTCAACCTCAACTTGGGTTTGCCACTGGGCTTGGCCTTCACAGGGATATATATCAATATCCTGAGGCGTCAACGTACCTTGATCTTAACTTGGCGGTCTGGTAAATTTGTTTGGGGGATTTGGGGCTTTTGAAGCGAGAGTTTGGAGCCAAAAATCTGTGTTTTTGTTTCCCCCAAGAGGCGTGAGAATGACGACTGGTTAATTTAACGATAGATTGGGAAGACCTTTGTCTTTGGTGATTCTTGTTGAAACTGTAAAGAGGTTTTGTGTACATTGCGGATGTCGGGATTAAGGTCAAAATTTGGGAATCACCGTTTTGCACGCGATATTATCAGGTTGAAGTTTTTGTTCCCAATTTTACAAAAAATTTGCACATACGTTTGTAACAAATCCAAAAAATAAACAGTTACACGCTTCTTAAACAAAAACCTTTTGGTTTTCAATCACATGGTATTCAAATATATTCTTGTAAATAACATGTTTATTGCGAGTTTAATGCTGTAATGCTAACTTTTACAATCTAACAAATGATAACGTTCTAAAGCTAAACGTATTGTTTTTTGACGTTAGCTTTCTTGAGACTGCCAAGTTTTATCTTTACAAACCACACCCAAACATGAATCTTGCACGAACCTGCCACCTCTTATGTCTGGTGAGCGTCTCCCACAGAAATCGTATAAGCGGATTAACGTGATGACGTCAATAATGCCGCAACACCTCGGCTACATTGTCATTTTGGGATTTGGCCGCAAAGCAAACTTGTGCTGAGCTTGCCAAGCTGTCAAGAGATTTAAGTGCGGAGTTTCGATTATTGCTTCTGCGGATTTAAGGCGTATGGCCTTGAGCTTGTAAAACCTGCTAAGCCATAAGTGCGAAATTGCAGGAAAAACACACACAATGCAACGCAGTGGGCGATATTCTGATCGATATTTTCCTTTTTTGCTCTTTGTCGTCTCCACCTGGCTAAACTTATTTGTGGTGTGTGAAGTACGCTTAATTTCCATTAAAATGGAATGCTGCATGATATTTTTTAACCTCAAAGTTAATCTGTTTTACATTTTGTGGTAAAAACTGCATTATAAGTAGGAGCCCAAAATTAAAAAAAATAAAAGTTTTTTTCTCAAAAAAACATGATTAGTGAAAACAGAGCATCTAGAACACATTTGTGGTAGCAATTGCAAACTGTTTTATTGGTTTGTTTGGTCATTTTGCATCACGTTTTAAAAAAATAAATCGGAAGCTAAAAAAAATTCAAAATTTATAGAAATGTTAATGCAACAAAATTTTTGTCGCTGCTGCTCCGGATTATAGACGCAGCTTCCCTGACTACAGTTGTCGAAGCGTTGTGTAAAGTTTGTTAATTTTTTGGATTTTCAGTTGTAAACTAAAATTTAACATCGTTATGGCATTGGAATTAAGTTATCAATCAATCAAAACAGCAAACAGCGTCCGTGAATCGGTAAGTGTTGATTTCTGAGACTTTTGGTTTAGTTGTAAACATTTAAAAATTAATTTATTTGACGTGACGGTAAAAATGTGATATGCGTTAATTTTCGTATTTTTTGTGCTCACAAAAATGCAGTTATCATTCTGAAGATGTGCAGACATTTTTTGTAACAACGTATGATATTTAATTACTAAAGTTCTGTTTTTTGCAATGATGGTAATATTTGGTTTGGAAATTGTGTTGTTTACAGTTGCACAAGGTATGTTATTTATTCTGGGCTTGGTAGAATCTAATTACTTTGATGTGCTTTCATTTTATCTTGTTTTCACAAACATCTATAAACAATTGTGTTTTTCAGGAGGATCAAAGACAAGAAACAAGAAAACGGAATCTTCTAATCTTAATCCTGTCTCATCTCACAGACAACGGTTACTTGGAAACTGCTGCTTCACTTGAGAAAGAAGGAAACATCAGTTTGAACAGATGGCAGGTTTGAAAATATGCTGTGGTGTTTTAAATAGGATAAAATTTCAGAATAACTTACAGTTACATAAGAAGTGGTGCCTTGGTTGCATTTAATCCAGGGTCAACTGAAACATTATTTAGGCCAATTCGAAGGTCATCCGAATGTCAAAACCAAACTAGTTAAGATTGTTTCTGCAAATTATGACAAAGTGCATGTTGCAACTTTAAAATTTTCTAATGTTTAATTTATTTCAGGTCTGTGACAACATTGATTTGGACAACATACTACAAGAATATGAATCATATTATTACATCAAGTTCCAAAAGAATCCAAAGATAACAAGAAAGCTGACGACAAGTGCTGATACCAATAAATCACGGATCAACAGAACAAGAAGGTCAGTTGTTGAATGATTTATTGTTATTTCTGTAGTCTAAAAAGCATATTTTGTGGAAATGACCTTTCTAGCTAAGTGTTTGAGATGTTTTGGTTTGCTATTAATTGTGTCTCCTTCGCCAGTCTGCAGAGTATGGCAGCTGCACACGCGAGTTGGTTTTTAAATTTTTTTTACACCATTTTTTGACTGCACGTGGATTTTTTCTTTGCACACGAAGGACAAAACATAAAACTCTATAAATCTAATTTAGGATGTTTTTCGACATATAAACAGATACCATTGTAAAGGGGTCTGGTTTGGCAGGGATTCTGCTTATTTTGTTGTTTCTTTGCAAATACATTTGTACCAAAGACTTTTTATTGACCTGTCTAGTCATCTTTGTCACTTGTGTTGCATGCGGGCTTAGGGGTCACGCATGTGGGACATTTCGAACCTGCACACCCGAGATCCGTTGGGACTTGCCCCCATTCTGCAGACTGGCTCCTTTGGATGTAAAGATAAAAGAAATGGTTTTGTTGTTTGACCAGTTTTTAAAAACATTTCTTAACAATTACAGTTTGCCTATCTTAGCTAAAGTCCTTTAAATTACAACATTCTTAAACAACAAAAATGTTAAAGAAATGCTGACCTGTTTTTTGGCTGCAGCATTATATGCATTGGTTAAAAAAATCCAAACACTTTTTGGCTTACCCTGCAAAAAAGTTCTTGAGTCTCACAACCATAAAATTATGTAAGCATCATGTCGTGTATATTTTTGAAAAAGTGCAATGGTAAACAACAATAGTAGTAGTGGTATTTTTTTAATTTGACAGGATCCAAAAGAAGTTCTTATGGCCTAAATGTGGCATGTGTAACACATGTATGAATGATAATCCACATACAATAAGGCTGTTGAATAAATTCAAACTTTAAGCATCTACAAGTTTTCATTTTTCTGTTTAAATTTTTTTCACCATGACATGCAACACTGTAATGTGAGCACCAAACCCACTTAGAACATTTAACTGTTGTTTAATATTTGTTCTTGTTTTATTCAGACTTGCACAAGCAAGTAACCCAGGCAATGACACAACTTCCCTTCCTCGCATTTCCAACGGAAACCAAAGTGCCCCTGCAGGCAGAGGAAGAAGGCCAGGATCAGGTGGAGATTCAAAGAAGAAAAATATAACATCAAGAACCACAACAGGTATTACTGATGTAAATCACATAATTTTGTTGAATTATAAAACAAAGTATATTGCTTGGAATAAAAGCAAAAAAGATGACATGTATATCATGGTTACATTGGTTGTTTTTAACTTTGCTTCAAAAACACTTTGATAAGTTTCTGATCATAAGTTCTATAAAATAAGATAATGCAGAGGATGGCAACCTTTTCAACGTAGAGGTCAGAATACAGTTTACAAATTGTGTCCGAATGTTATTGACTTTGCATGCCATGTTTATGATGTCACTGCTTTGAACAAAAAGTCACAAAACTTGGCTTACAAAATGTGTGTATTTGATTGTAAACTTGTAAATGTCTTGGGGGCCATAATGTTCATCTCGCATGCCAGGGTCGTCAATGTTTTTTCTGACACATGTCACTTTCACAGATTACAGCAGGCAAAACAGCACAATAAGTGAATCATCGGCCCCTGACAGTGTTTCAGTAAAAGCGTCAGATCTTGGCCTGACTGTGTCATCTGTCGGGATACGAGAAGAAAAGAAAAATGAAAAGTGCAGAAAGGTACAACGTTTACAACAGTAAAATCATCATTTGGAAACAATAAATTGGTGGAAATATTTTGCCAAATTTACTAAATTTTTATTCATATATTTAAAACAATTACATATTTACATAAAGTACTGTTTCCTAAACATTTTATGTGCTGTATTGGAAAAGTTGGTTAGACTTTTAATGTCATATGAATTTAGCAAAGACACTTAATGTAAAGTTGTGGTTATTGATTCACAAGCAGTTTAGCTATGAAACGAAACTACTGCGGAACCATTGGAAAATGAAAACAATGAACTATGGGGTTGCAATGCAGAATTTAAAGACCACGTACATAAAGTATGTTTCATTTTCATGCAGGAAATAATTGACGTTGGTTCCATGTTGAGAGACGCAATTCGTGGTGCATCAAATGATATCCCGATGCATAGCAGCAGTGAACCAAGACTTGTCAAACCGCTAGGTAAGTAGCTTGTGCACTGCAGGCAGCAAATCTGTTTGTTCTGATCATGTATTCTGTGGCCACATTGCATCGTCTAGCTTCAAATGGTCACAAATTACAATTTTTATTGGAAATTATTCTACTTTATTGATTAGCCAAAAATAAATCTATTGAAGGCTTTCATTTATGATATTGTTGCAATCATCCAAAGTACAGGTAGTTCACCTTATCGCGTAACTGCTCACATCTATTTTTAATTTGGTAACTGTTTAGTGTTATTGGGTTGCTAAACTGTCTGTCACCAAACAACTATAAACTGTAGGGATTGGTCATGTATTGGTTTGGTACAGAGTACTTGTAACATAATACCAAAACCTTGCTTAGCAAGTGCATAACGTTAGGTGCCTAAAACCTGCATATATATTTATGTGTATGTACACCTTATGTACTTACATCTATAAAAAGAAGATAACACAGCACCACATAGTATCAGAAACTCTATGTGTTCTTTGTACAGGAGGTTTCGTTGGTTTCAATCATGAAATGAGGGAACTGGCAACAGTTATCAGTCGAGATATTTACTTACAAGACCCAAATGTGAAGTGGAGTGACATTGTGGGGCTCGACCATGCCAAGTGCCTCGTGAAGGAAGCGGTTGTTTATCCGATAAAGGTAGGCTTCCTTGTGACCTGTAAAACTAAACAATTTCTGGGAATGAATATAATTTTGTATTGCAAACATTTCAACAATCACTGTTGCCATCATCATGTATTCACTACATACAAGCTCTCTGGCAGTAGTAATATTTTGCCACAAAACCATGTTGCAACTTGTAAAAGCAAATTAAAACGTTTTGCATTGTATGCAGTTAATTTCTGCCAAACATTTAATAGGTTTATCATCCATCACAGCATAATTTATATGGTATCACATGTCAATACAGGATCTAGTAAAAAAACGTGCATGTCTTTAAGTAATGGCACTTAAAAGGCAATTAGGTGCCGTGATGTATTTAAGCTTCAAATAATATGAATTGAAGGAATTATTTTTTGTTTGTTAAAAGGAAATGTTGTAAAGCACATGCGATTTTAGTTATGTGACCTACACTTGTCTGACCGGCCATTTCACACATATAACAATAGATTTGTCCACCTTCGATATAAAACCCTTCCCTCCGATTCAGAAATCTGATATCAAACTCTTTCCCCTGAGATAACTATCTTACATTCCAACAACTCCTTCTCAATGTGACATCTAATTGTCCTTGTCAGATACATTATCCTGTCTGGCTGTTTAAAACAACAACACACGGCGTTTGTCTGTGTTTTCACAGCGCTTAGCGATAAGTCACTTAGCATGAAAACCCCGCCTTCAATGGAGCAAGCATAAACACCAACCCACGCTTTTAAAGGCCCAAAAACATTTAGTTTCTATGGATAATCATGTTAACATGGCTTTGGTGTGTTTTGTAAGCAATGTAGCATTTTAAAGCGATATAAAAGTGCCCTCTGATATGTCCAAACTATAGGCAGTACCCAAACCTTTTGGTGCATAATCACTCAGCCACATTTACCTAGTAGATAACATTTTTCTGGTATATTAAAGTTTGTTACAACCAAACTTGGCATTTTTGCAGTTAGATGGTGTTGCCTTGTCAAAGTCACAATACCCAATGTATATTTTTATTTCAAAAACAACCTTTTTACAAAAGGCTGCTTTTTCAATCTGTATCTTAGCCTCCTGTATTTTCTTTTCTAGTATCCTCAACTTTTTACTGGTATTCTGTCACCATGGAAAGGAATTCTTCTTTACGGTCCACCGGGCACAGGAAAGACAATGTTGGCAAAAGCTGTCGCAACCGAATGCAACACAACATTTTTCAACATTTCCGCTTCGACGATTGTCAGCAAATGGAGAGGCGATTCGGAAAAACTGGTGGGTGGATGGCAAACAAATTATATTCCATTAGTTTGTTGTTTATTTATGTATGGTGTTTATTATTTTTGGTGTTTGTACATTAAATCTCTGTGTGTATAAGACAGACTTTTGGTGAAATCAGATCAACGAAAAATTTTGTTTGTTCATTTTGTGCTAGTAAAACTTCTTGGCTTTTTTTACGCTTTAAGCCATCAATTTTTGTGTCAGGTCCGAGTATTATTTGAACTTGCACGATTTCATGCTCCATCAACTATTTTCCTTGATGAATTAGAATCTGTCATGAGCCAAAGAGGATCTGGACCTGGGTATGATGTATGATAATCGTTAATAAGATATTTTGCTACAATATTGTTTTTTACTTACTAAATGTAATGACACATATTACCTTTTAGTTTTTGTTATACTACATGTAATAATCAAGTAAGTTTATTTTTAAGACAACGCCTTTTTCTCAAATTTTTCAGACTCTGAGCTTTTGCCTAAATTCAGCACTGACTAAAAGTCATTTTGTCTTGTAGTGGTGAACATGAGGGAAGCAGACGAATGAAAACTGAGCTGCTTGTTCAAATGGATGGACTCTCGCGATCCGATGACCTTGTGTTTGTGCTTGCTGCTTCTAACTTACCATGGTAACAAGATTTAAATACCGCTAAACAAAGATATTTCTATTATAAACACAAAAAAAATTGCTATGCTTTTTACAAAGAAAATTAATTTGGGTGGCCCTACAGGCCCACAAGTTGTTATGTTGCTTGTTCAGTAGTGCATCGATGGTTACAAACATGTTTGTTTTGCAGGGAATTGGACCATGCAATGTTAAGAAGATTGGAAAAGCGGATTATTGTTGATCTACCTAAGGAAGACGCACGAGAGTCCATGTTTAGAAGGTAATATATGTTTACCTTTGTAGCATAGAAGTATAATTGTATGTGTGTGAAAAAATTTCAATCAACATCATTACGAAGCAACTTTTATGTTTTATTTCTATTGTTCAGTTTGAATGTAATTAAGGGTTTTACCAAGGATAAAAACAGTATTTTCTATTTTTCAATTAAAATTTAAATTTTCGTTCAGGTTTCTGCCTCCATGCAATAAGGAAGGGGGTCTCGTTATTAACACAAGACTTGATTACACCAAGCTTGCTGAGGTAAAGCTTTTATCACAAACTTTAACCTGCAATTATCTAAGCGTGCCCCAAAAGCTGGCCTGCTATGTTTTTTTTAAAGCCCCAAAGCACCTTTTACCATTCTAAATTCGGTATTATTTCAAATATTCTTGTCAAGTTTTTCTTAATATTTGCTGTAGATGTAAATTGTCCTTGGATTTATTCCACATATTTATCATGTTTAACAGTTAATTTAATGCGTTACTGGTAAATGTAATATATGATTGTAACCCGAGACCTTGCAGCAAAAACACTATTGCTCCCCAGCTGCTCACAAACCTGTACCACTCTAATGTGAACTATTGTGCCAAACTGCGTTTTATGTTTGTGACGGTGTGGCAAATTTGTGGTGCAGAATAATTGTATTTGTCATTTTTTCAGAATACAGAAGGATATTCTGGTTCTGATTTGAAACTTGTTTGCAAAGAATCTGCGATGAGAGTTGTTCGTAAAATATTTCATGCCCTCGAGGAACACAAAGATGGAGAGGTGAGAGTTTTAAGGATTTGATTTCGCTCACCTTAGAAAACTCTGCAGTGGTATAGGGTTGGGATTTGGATGAGGTTTTATATCCATTATTCACTGCTTCATTGTCACATTATGTAAACTTTGCAAACATGCTAGCATGCAACCCGTGAAACTTTTTTTTTCGAAACATGTTCGGCCCCTGTGCTGCTATTTTTGTGACCTTTTCATACCTTTCACAGCAACTGCCTGACTTTTTCCTTGAAACCATAACAACGGGTGACGTACTCGATGTTTTGAATCACACGAAACCTGCTTCCGGCAAACTAACTCACAAATACCTGGAATGGAAAACTAAATATGAATCAGTGTGAGGATTTATATGATCTCTATATTGCGCCACGAGAGTCACATGACAGCAAATATTGCAGCTGTAACATGAAGCGTGGATTTGTAAGACCAGCTGTTGTGCTTGAGTGGATAAACCAGTGGTTCCCCACTTTTTTGGTGCATTCCCCCTTTGCTTATTTAGAACTTTTCATACCTTCCCTACTATACAAGAAGTAATATAAATGTGTTTTGAACCACTGTTCCATCTAAAAATAAATACTACACTTATCATGAATAACTTAAGTATAGAGTTGATATTCCTCCCTTTAACTCCTTATATTCCTTCCTGGCTCGAAACCTGGATAAGCATAAGAAGTCAACTCGTAGCCATATATTGTCCAAAACATTCGTACTTTTAGTTGTAGAAGGTTTTTTAGATTTCCAATGTGTCTTATGGCCTCATTATTTTATTGCTGATAGTAATGCAGCCAATCCTACATGCATTTGTCTAAATCCGCAAAATAGTTTTAGTTTTATCCAGATCGCCTCCTGAGTTGCTAAAATGACCAGGATTTTGCAAAACTAAATTGCAATAAACACGGAAAAAAATTATACACCATGTTATGTAAAAAAATTCTTGACATTTTCTTTTTTGTCAACCTACCGCTTTAGCCTGCTGTTCAGATTAGAGCTTTTTCCTTTACATTTGTATTTTTTCGATTTTTCTCACACTGTATAATTTTCCACTGTACTTTCACCTCTAGTACGCGCCAGAGTGCCCCGTGATTAGGTCACTGTGTCATACTTGCTTCACAAAAATTATTCGTCTATCCCAACTTAGACTAGCACAATAGTGAAATTTTAGACCATTACAACTTTTTTCTCATTATTTACTTGTAAAATACCACGCGTGTTTTTTTAGGCATTTTGTGCCGATAGTTTTGAGTGCAAATAAATATATGAATAGATATTTTTAACAAAGACCACAAATTTTATTGTTTCGCGTTTATCAAAGGTAAAACAATACGCCTCCTTAACTGAAATTGTCTCATTTACAGTTTAAATTTTGTTTTGAGTTTTTCGAATTTGACCCCGAAAGTGTAGTTTTCTGTGTGGAAATTTGCGGGACAGGATCGGCGCTGTGGTGTCGCGAAGAACGGAACCACCACCAGCAAACCATTGGAAGACAGTTGCGTTTCCAAGACGAAATAGGACATTATCTGGGTAAGCCACGTTACATATCACACAACGTAGTTGTTGCTTTTTGCGTGTGCTTAAATCGCACTACCTACAAAACACAATTTAACGGTTGTTTTGTTTTCAGGGTCGGTTGTTTGACACCTTTGCTTAGCAATACTGCACGCAATATGATGGATATGCGTAGAAACCGAAGTCGAAGTCAGAAAAGGGGGCGTGGGTGGGCCAAGGGTGCCACGCCCCCTTCCAATTTCCCGAATTACGGTTTCCTTATTTGGGTTTTCGCTAAAAAAAAGACAATTTTTAACTGTTATTCCCAACATCTTGTTGTCTCTGATTCAAAATGCGGTGTGCCAAACCAAACACTTTTAATTGCATAGGCCCAGTTAGTATTTCCTCCCTCGCATCAAATCTATTCGCTTACATTGCAACAGCATTCAGCAATAAGTAATCAGGAAAAAACTGCATGTGTAGTCATCGAATAAACCAACCCTGCGAAGGAGAATAATCAGTTTTGGATAATTCCGAGCATAATTGTGATGCGTCATTACAACGTAATTCCCCTGTAGCAACACCCCCACTTCCCCTACTGTGGTAATGGGTTTCGGCAAAAGCGACCTAATCATTTGTCAATGGAACAAAACTGTCATTAACATTTAAAATATAATCGAGAATTTTTGCGATCTGCTATCATTACAACGTAGTTTTAGGGGGTAACTGTAACAACCCCACTACTGTAGCAATGGGTTTCAACCAAAGCACACTGAATTATTTGTCATTCAACAGAACAAACTTTGCCCATTCATACCACATCCACGTAATATACCTAACCGAGAATTTTCAATGTGCATGAAATGATCCAACGTAACTACAAAGAGGCAGACAGCTCGAGGGTGGACTCATTTCGAGCATAACGTATTCAGGCGTTGTTCCGCCCTACGAGGATGAAAAAGTAAACAAACATTCAAACCTAAATTCCCCATGTAGTAACAGCACGCTCTAATTCAGGGCTACTCAAACTTTCTTGCTCTGCGACCCCATTTTAGAAAAGAAATTTTTACGTGACCCCTTGATGGGTATAGCCTATACACGTGAATGATGTTTAAACAATAAACGTCCATTAAAAATAAACGTCCCATTGCAAATCTTAAGTGGCATTTTTGTGAACAGCGAATGTATTCAGTGAAACGAATAACCAATTTCAAAAAAACAATTTAATTTATAAAATTTATGAAGCACGTCTAATGGGATGGATGCGCTTGTTGATTTTTACATAAGTCATCCATTCGTGGCTTGATACAAGACAAACCAAATGTCAGGCAAACCGTACTGTGGCATCAAAACGAATTAGGTAATACTAATGCTATTGCTAGCATATACAAGAACCTACTGGAACGTAAAATGTTAGGTGAAAACAGTTCTTTTTGATGTCATACTTTAACAATGTCAATGGCATAGTACAGAGTACTAGCCAAGCTATCCAGGGCAAAGGCATTACAACTTAACGATGACGAAACCGGCCGAGAAAACGATATAGTACGCACGTATACCATTTATTGTGACAATGACGTAATAATTAACGCATGATGTTTCGCGACCCCAAAATTATATTTCGCGACCCCAATTTGGGTCGCGACCCACAGTTTGAGAAACCCTGACTCTAATTTGTTAATGGGTTTCGAATTTTGCGTGACTAAGTCACTTGTCATGCAATGGAATAAAACTTTTCCCATCGTCATTACATGTCACACCATCAAGAATTATTTCGATGTGCGTTAGACAGTAATGCCCTCATTTGCCCCACCGTAGTAATGGTTTCAGGCAAAACGTGCTGGATCATTTGTCATGAGTCAGAACAAAACTTCCCTTCCCACTTGACATATCACGCTCGTATCTCTCACAAACGCGTCACATCGCTTGTATTTGTTATGTAACATTTTGCTGGCTTTAAATCCCGTTGGGGGATTTTGGTCTGAATATTTTTTGTTCATAAAATGTCGGTCGTACGGTTTTGTTGCATATGACTTTTTTCTTCGGGTCTCCGCCAGTAAATACACAGGATTTTAAAGTTTCTTGTAGGTGAGAGCACAAGAGACCAAGCCGGGATTAGAACCAATAACCTTCCGCATTTACCGTCGGGCAGCTTAATGCCATCGCAGCTTCGCTGGACCATCAATAGCTTTCGCCACTTATTGGCGTAGGTTTTGTAATTGCAAGAAATCGTAGAAGCTCCCGAACAGACCAGCAACTACCACTTATAAATACAAAGCTCTTTACCGACCACTTAATCATTGCCGACAACAGAGAGAAAGTTTATTTTTTACAACTTGGCATTTCAGTCCAAAATCGTGTCACACAATTCCAAGTGCAATGCCACGAATGCAGACGCAGCAATTGCATTGTCATATCACGAAATTTAAAAGGTTTGGCACCGTAGGTACAGTAGTTAATTTCCGATTTATATAATCGTCGATTTGTGTTCTAAATCTATACAACCGCCAAATTTGTGACGCATATTTTGCCAAAATTCCCAGAACGTGATAGAAGTAATGGAGTGACTTTGTTTCGCTTCGCAACGCCTAATGTGCATTCCAATCCAAACTACGCCCTACTGATGATCTGCGTCCGATGAAATTTTGAATGCAAATCAGCTTTCCATTAAGGTTTTCGTATTTTTTATTTTGTTGATCTAATATTTCTTGCCAAGTAATAACTTGCTTTTCCGTTTTAGTGGATTATTTATCATTAGGGGTTGGTTAGGTCATTAGGTCGTCGCTTTGGTTGCAACTTGGATTCGTTCAAATATTGGCGAAACAAAAATTAATATCTTGGTTGTTCAAAACACGAACAAAACAGATTTAAATGATTGGAAAAATTCCGTACTTACGGGATGAAACCGACATTATTCCAGAGCAAAAGTATTTAGTCTAGGGCAATTTGTCCATGTGGTAAAGGTGACAGTCACATACAAAAGTTTCTCAAAGGGAAATTAGAGATAATTCATGAGCGCCATTTTTTCGATTTTGCAATAGCCAAGACTCGTGTGGTTTTTACCGTACATGGAGTGGTCGTAAATTCATGACATCCAATCTTATCATTCTACATTGCGCTTGCACTTCCGTTCTGCAAGCACAAGTAGCTCGGGTTATTTCCAAATGCATCACATGGACGCCATTACACCACGGTATGCAAGTGGTTTCTAAGCGCTGCTTAACTCTTGGAGTTCCCCGTTTTTTGGCTCCTTTCAATGCATTTCATGAGCACACGCCGGTTATGGCCAAGTGTTCAAAACTGTCCAAACGCAAAAAGTTTTTTAGTCCGTCCTTCGCTTGGTCCCGTGAAGGTCGACCAATTTGGCACCAGTCCATAAAAACCTTCCAAATATACAGGAAATCATACGATGTTGTTTTCGATCAATATCAGGTGTTTCAGTTGTTCCTGTTCTTCGACGGAGAAGCCGATCGTCTCGAGGTATTTTGACACCGATCCATGCTTATCGTCGATGTATTCCAACAATCGCAGTATGACGTCACACGTAGCGTTGTCCGGCGTCTACAGATGCATTTTAAATTGAAAACAACGATTTGGCAGCTTTTCGCGTATCGGATTTTGCCGGGCTACATCCAATAGCAACTAATGTGCATTTTCATCGCGTGTTGACGTCACAACGCATCTAATTACTTTTTCGCGAATTTAACGATTCGTTTGCGGCGTTTAAAATCTCAACGAGTCAGACTGACGATTAGGGGGGAACTCCCTAATATGCAAATCGAAATTCGCAGAAAAAAATCATTCACAATTCTGCGAATAAAACCCAAACATGCTTTTCTGGCAGTTATGTTTTTTGATTAATTTTTTGACTTGTAAACTATACCTGGTTTCTGTTGAAATCAGCAGCAATGGTCTTTCGGTCGACTCCGCACATCGCAAGCAAAAGTGCGGACACGATTCCTGTTCTGTCCCTCCCCGAATGACAACAAATCAACGCTGGCAGGTTTTCCCGCTTGTTTAGAAGTTGAAAACTCGTGCGGATCGAAACGCCACAGAAATCGACCGTCATCTGCGGAATACATTTTTAAGGTCAAAGTTGTTCTTGTTCTGGATGTTTGAAACCTATAATCTACACAGAAATTTTTAATAACAAGGTCCAAAAATATAGATGGAAAATTCTTCGTCGGCAAAAACCGGATACTTGGTTGATTAGGAAAACGATCTACGTTCAGGATTTTCTTTAAGGGGCTTTCCAAGTTTCACTTTGGATCAATTACCTAAATATTTACTGACCTTATAAAGATTGAGGTTTCCTATCGATCTCATCAAACACTTAATGGAGCTTGCCAGCAATTTGGTTCCCACGAAAATAGAAATCATCCACAGAATAAAAATTCGAAATCTCTGTTTCACAAAACAAAAGGTTTTTCCTGTTAAATAGCCATAAAGCTGATTTAAAAACATGGGATTTTCCGGTAACAGTTCATTAAAATTTAACCTGCTTTGACCCGCTTAAAACGCCAACGAAAGTGGACGTACGTACGTTGCTAATCGCATTAAAAAGTTTCACACACTTATCGTCGCCGAGTTATGATAAGTAACATGTAAATGGTTTTGAAACAAAGGCAGCAAATTTTCGTGCAACGGTAAAAGGTGCAATTAAATCATAACTTACGCGTGATCGCGGTACGAGGTTCGATAACAACAATTTTCGTAGAAAAGTCGTTCCGTAGCATTCCACCATAAAGTGTCGCATCTCTCCAGTTTTGATCTCGTGTCTTGTTTGTTTCCATATGACGTCATCTGCTAACGTCATTTCCATCTCTCGCACGTCAACCACTTCGACAGCTGCAACGGAAACCGTCAAAAATCGGTGACTACCTCCAAAATGGCCGAGCGATTAGCGCGACTGCCTTGTGCTCGCAAGGTTGTGGGATCTAATCCTGTCTCGGTCGCTTGTGTTTCCCTGAGCAACAAATTTAAGCGGTATTGCTCCAACTTAGAGGAACCCCATAGGCTAAGCCTCATTGAAGTCACCAACTTTCAAAAAATGTAAAAATCGAACGGAACTGCAATGAGGCATAAAGCTCGACGGTGTCTCATTGTCAGCATAACGCATCCGGATTCCGTACACCGAGGATAAAAATAAAACAAACAAACACCTTAGTTGGGGTATCGTACCTCTATCGGTTCCGTCCAATAACTTCATCCCATCCTCGTGCAAATATTCGCTTTCGAAGTTGCGGAGATCAATGACCGTTCTGCCGAAAAAATGGACAGTTAGACTTCAATTTGGCGTAGATAAAATATGAGGTATAAGATTTTCATAGAACTGACTATTTGGGGATCAAAGATTTTTCTTGAGTTTCGTGAACATTCACTGAATCATTTGGACCTATGTGGGTTTACTTATGTAGCAGCATACCATCGTGATTTCCTACTCAATGTCAGTTAACAGTGTTGGATGGTTACACGACCTTTGGCAAATGCAATCTTGCGGTTTAAGTTTAAGTATCGAGCGGCAAAATTGGTTTCTAAGTAACAATTAAGTTGACAATCATTCATTTACAAAGTCAAACATATCTTTCTAAAAATGCAATTCGTTTTCATTGCATACGTGTTCAAATATTTTAATATCAACAGCTTTCGAAAATGGATAAACACAGTCTGTGATTAATTTAAAAAGGCAAAATAATAGCAAGAATTTGCCATGCCGGTGATTGAAATTTAAACACGAAAACACAAAAAAAGTCCAAACAAAGATATAAGTTGTAAATGTTACTGTAAAAATAAAACTGTAAAAAAGCAGACAGCCTAACGGTAAACTCATCATGATAATGCAAAAAAATTAAGTTTCCAATCAGCGTTATTTCACCACCAAAATAAAAATAACCACAAAAGTAAAAACAAAATTCAGAATATCTAATTTTCCAACCTTATTCCGATATCATTGTGGAGTGTGGCCAAGTCGTCCTTTGTAATATTATCAGGTCTCGCACTTCTGTACACATTGCCGATATGCTGATGAACCGTATTTCGGGAAACGGTGTCTTTGCTGCAGTTAGCATTCAGACAGTCGCAACCTATTGGTCTGAAGTTCTTCACCGATTTCAACATGGCTACGATTTAGGCGGACACAAATTCTTTGCTGCCTAAAACAAATTTGATTTTAATACAAACGTTTTTGGTAAAACACAGTTATACTGGGTTCGATGCATTGGGGTAAGGGGTCACTTTCGACGCACCCCTAAAACAATTTGTTTTTAAAACTAACAATGTACTTTTTCTCCCAGACTTTTTTTGCTAAAACCTTGCTAACCTTGCACCAGTTTGGACTTATGCACTTATGACGACAACAGCGATTGTTGAAACATCTGCATTACAATGAAATCACTGTATACCAGCTCGCTAGCAGTTTCGATTCAATATTGCGAAACGCAACCTCTTGGTTATATTCGAATTACTGACCAACTGACCTTTGCGAATCAAAACTCTTGTATATAAGCAATGCGTAACTGTAACAAAATGCAAAAAAACGCGGAACATATCCACCGTCACTTCGCAAGGAATGAAATTTTGCTCGGTTGAAACGTGCCAATTAGCGGGTATTTTTGACTGTCTGCTGAGTGCTGCCTATTCAATCTCGATTAATCGCCTCGCGGAGACCATGCGTCTTGTGACGTAGTCAATCATAATGGAACAAGTTGTTTATCGCCAGTAAATACAATTTTTGAACTGCTAATGACACAAACAACTGGCGCATATAACTCATTACTTATTGCATTAGGGCAGGATATAAACTTTGGCCTATTATTGAACCTGGTTGTGTAATTAATTGCTTGTGATTGCCTTCCGTTTTTTACCGAGTCTTAAACTCAAATTTAGGTAATTATTTTAAAACAGATTTGATGAATGTTTTCAATATATTTACAGGCATAGAAAAACAACAGGTTTAATCATCAATTGCTATTTTGATACGACACTGCTTCAAACTGAGTATGTTTGGGGTTGAGATGAGATTGATGTCTCATTGTGCAAGCCAAAAATATAGTGTGAGGCGGTAAAATGCATTGCATTGCTACAAATATACCAAGACTTGTGCATATGTAGAAAAGAAGAAACAATAGATGAATGTCGTTTTTGCAAACATAGTATTTACGATAAAAGTTGTCAAAAAATATAAAGGTAGATCGTTTAAGCATTAAAACATAAGAAACAGAGGTAACTATGTTTTATACTTCACGTTAAACAATTTGTAGGCATTGACAAGGTACGAAGTAAAGGACAATTTACAAACACATTTCAAACGCAAATTAGCACACAATTAGTTGTTTCAAGTTTTCCTGTTCCTCTGCAGAGAATCCGATTGAAACGAGATATTCTGGCACGGAGCCATATTTCTCGTCGATGTAATGTAGAAGTTGAGTCATAATGTGTCGAGGTGCACCCTTCATATTATCAGCGTAACGAATCAGTTCCTTGTGGTCAGGTGGCAAGGCAGTCTGGAAATAGAATGCCAAAAGTCCAAAAATCATGAGCAGTAATGGGACCCTATCAAATGGCACTATTTTACATCATAATATATTCTGTGTTGTCTTTAAGTCACGTAACATTAACACTTTTATGTTTTTTTATCCAAATTTAAAGAAAACATGAAAAACTGAAAATAAAAACTTGGCCACGAAACAACAAAAAGTTCGATATTTCGGGCGAGTTTTGTAAGGAATAAAAATAAAGCGACCTCACTGTCATAAACGCATCATACCTCTGTTAAGTTGTAATCGTCAACAATAATCTTTCGGTCAAATCCACACATTGCAAGTAGCAGAGCTGAGATGATTCCAGTTCGATCCTTCCCAGCATGACAACACACGATCGCTGGTAAGTTCGCTTCGTTGTTGAGAAGTTGAAAACTGGATCTGATCGACACGCCACAGAAGTCAATTGTCATCTAAAAGAAATTACATATTGTCTCTATTTTCTTAACCAGGCTTTTTGAAAATATTGTTCTCTCAAATGTAAATAAACATGTTTTTTTTTTTGTCAGAATCTACACAACCTCACCACACGGATAGGTTTTGTTGCATATACTTTAATATGTACGTAATAAATCAGTTTTTTTAAATTGATTAGGTTTTGTATGTGACTCTGGAGTCAGTTTGGTTATCCCTGATATATTATTTGGCAAAAAATGGTCGGTTATGTAATCATTTTTGACCAATCTTACAAATTGTTCAGTAAATAGCTAAATAATTACCCAGCCGTTACGGTGCAAACGTTAATACCAGGTGGGTAAAGTTTTTTATGGAAACGTAATTATTTTGGAAACTACACGCAAGCAAATGAACAGCTAAAAAAGACTAGTCAGCTGTGAGATTCCAACCCGCGACCATAGCCTAACTGCAGCTGGCGATCTAGCAAGTGAGCTGCTATATTTACAAGCATTTTTCTTACCTTATAGAAACTGAACATTCCTTGTGTTTGGATCAGATACAACACATATTTCCACACACCTCCTGTCCCCACAAAGTTCGTGCAAAACCATAGCACCAGGATTTTCAATTGCTGAAAAATGTGATTTGTTTGGCTGCGATCTGGTGAAGTGACCTACACTTCTTTCTAGGTGGGTTGTACAAGTTAAGTGCTGTTTTGTTTTAATTCCCGGTGAGCGGAACAACGCCTGATTATATTCATAACGTATATACGTTATGCTCTAAGGCCACCTTCGAGCTACCAGCCTCTTTGCAGTTTTGTTGGATGATCTTTTTTCGATTTTGGTAACTTTAATTTGGGTTCAACCCATTGCGTTTCACTGGAGCAATGCTGCTTAAATTTCTTGCTCAGGAAAACACGAGCGACCAAGACAGGATGAAAACCCACCACCTTGCGAGCACAAGGCAGTCGCGCTGACCACTCGGCCCTCTTAGCGGCGAAGGATGAAAAATTTACCTGCACAAAATCGCACACCAAAACAAACTTGCGATATTATCACACAACTCACGGCAAAGAAAACAAGTGCAGCTGGGCAAGGTTGTTGAAACCGACCTACAAGCGTGAAAGAAGAATAGAACCCTTCTGCTCGCAAGATTGTGGGTTCTAATCTTGTCTCGGGAACTTGTGTTTTCCTGAGCAAGAAACTTAAAACTTACTTATGCACCATTGCTCCAACCCAATGGTTTGACAAAAATTAAAAGTTACAAATTGAAAAAATCCGTCAAAAAAGATCCAACGCAACTGCAATGAAGCAGGTAGCTCGACGATGGACTCATGCGAGCATAACGTATTCAGGCGTTGTTCCACCCTCTGGATGTAACTTAAACAAACAAACAAACAAACAAAAAGTTTGTAGTACCGTACTGGGGAAAGTACCTGAAATATACTTAATGTCCCGCTGTAGAAAAGTCTTTCAACAAATTGTTTCTCGAAGAAGTTCACCATGAAATGTTGTATGACGTCACGTCTTTTACTTCGCTTCGTCCACATTAGGACGGTCGATAAAGTCCTCTCCATTTTATAAATATCCATCACTTGAACATCTGCAGCGAAACAATTATTTTGTTGTTGTTATGTCAATATTTCAAAAGATTTTAGTATCACCTATAATATGTTTAACTCTTTGATGGATAGCAATAAATATGTAATTGTTGGTCTTGGCCTGTTTTTCGTCAGAGTAACTACAAACATTTCTAATTGGTTTGGTTTAAATAAATTCAAGACCCTATTTCCACTGTCGATTTACAAAATAAAACATTTTTCCTCTTCAGAGACAATTTGAAATCACTTTTGAAGACGGCTGTTTGAAATGACATTATTTAATAAACCTCTTATGGTACAGTCTGCACCTTCGATAATGTTTCGTCGCAGGCCAAAGCGGTAAATTCGCTTCTGGAAGCTTAAAACCTAGGTAGTAGTTGTCAGGTTTGTGTTTTCTTTTAGCAAACACGAAAGCTTTGCAACCTTGAGAATCAGTCTTTTCAGTTAACCAAGCATTAAGGAGGTATTTAACAATTAATTTTATTGGCAGAGCATCCGATGCGAGTGACGTATCGACTTCGTGATATTCCAAACAGGTCACGATCGCAGTTGACTGCTCGACACGTTAGCACAAAAATTATTGACTAACTTACCTTGGTTGTTTCCATCCAACAATTTCAGTGCCCCGTTGTTCTGGTATTCGTGGTTGAAAGATCGAAGATCAATCACAGATCTGAAAGCAAAAAACGTTTAATTATGTTTGACAAATTTTCATCGACAAGTTATGTTTGATTTTTGAAGAACTGTATTTCGCTGTACATGCGCCAAAACTCTTGTGACTCCTGCCACATAACAACGCCTTGTAATGACAGTGTAGCTGCAGCGCGTTCAACCTTGATCCACCAATTGTGCCCTCCATGAATTACGGGCCTTAAAACTGTTCTAACTTCGCCCAGCTATCTCCGGCTTGATGACCGTTTCGGTGCAACTGTGGAGCTATGATTTCTTTCACAAAGCAAAACTTAGCTTTACTCGAAAAGAACAATGTACAACACTGCATGTGCTTACTTGATTCCAAGCTTTTCACTCAGTGTATCCAAATCTTCGCGTGTGGCATTATCCAGTCTTCCACTTCTATAAATTCGGATCTTTTCTGCCTTATTTTCACCTTCACTTGATTTAACCTCTGAAAACAAAACTCCCCCAACCGGTCTAAGGTTGTTAATGGAAAGGAACATTTTCCGCAATAAAACTTGAACACCCAAGCTACTACTAAAGCTCAAAACTATTTGATGGCATCGCACAATCAACAGTTTCCAAGAGAAAATAAATATTTTTGGTATATTCGTGACAAAGTATCAGCAAACATACTTACATTTCCTGAAATTATGTCTTCAAAACGCATCGCACTAACACGACTTGAAGGGAAATGTTCGTGACGTCATTCGCCGCCTTCCGGTTCCGCTGGACATATGACCTTTGTTCTACCAACGTTCTGTAAAAAAAACGTGTGTAACATTTGTGGGTGCGGGTTCGAACCCCACCCATGATAAAAACAAGACACTACTGACTTGAAAATGAACGTCACTAAACTACATTCGATATCATAATAGTTTCTAAAACTTTTTTCGACTTTTGAGGCACCAGCGATAAGAATTTTATAGAAATTTATATTTATTAACAAAAAAGAAAGAATCTTATTTATGTATCATTCAATATGATGTGTGTTGAATGTTGTGGTAAAGTTTACTGAGTCTATAGGTTATCAACTCAATGCAGTTTAGCTACGCGGAAGTTGTAGCAGTATTTAAAAACGTGCCAGCTACAGCAAACTCAGTTTTGTTGTTTTATTATACCCGAGAGAAATGCTTTTTGCTTGCCAAACACATGACAGTAAATTTATTTTATTCTGTGTTCAAATATTGACGAACATGCTTGGTGGAATGAAACACAAATAAAGTACAGAATTATTCGTAGCAGTACGTTGTACCGACACAGACATACAGTGAATTTTGTTGTGTTAAGTACAGGATCATGCCAATCGGAAACTTCACGCAAATCCTATTTTGAACTGAAACGGAAACGACGTAAACATCAATACTGTACATATTAATAACATATGAAGCAGCATTGCATCATTTATATTGATTAAATCTGCAAAAGCATGTACATAGACTTATAATTACAAGCCTTTTTGCATGTACATTTTTTACAATATAACTGGTATTTCGTTGTGCAGTTAACTAGTTAAGAGGTAATTAAAAAATTTTAGGTATGAATGCATTTAAAAAACCAGTTTGAATGTAAATGTTAAATGTCAGGCATTTTTTACATTGAAAACAATGTGTAAAAAGTTTGCATGTTTGGCTGTAAATAGTTAATTGTTAAAACCACTTTATTTCACATAAAATCAAATGACAAGTGCAATATTCTTGCAAGCTTTAATAAACTGCATCTACATTATAAATTGTTTACAGTAAAATGCGTTGTTTCAACTCATTTTGTTCTTGCACCGTAAAACCTACTGCAACAAGATACAACTCAACAGATGCATATTTTTCCTCAATGTAATCAAGTAGCTCAGAGATTACATGTCTTGGTGCTCTTCGTATTTGTTCACTGTATTCGCTCAAGTCGTTACCGTCAACAGGAAACGCAACCTGGTGAAAAAATTAACATATTGTGTACTGATTGTTTTAAAAACAAAGGAAAAAATTAAAACAGATTTTTAAAATATCCCTGGTTTTTATTTGCCGAAAATTGTTTACAATTGCACAGAATCATTTACTGCACATAAATGTTAACAGTAAAAAGTCATGCAACTGTAAATTTGCAACATAATGTATTCACTACATACATGCCGTCTTGCAGTTTAATTAAGTTACTCTTTAAGTCCATTTCTTTATCCTAGCAACAGTTGCTTGGTTATTTATATCAGAACTATGAAGTTGACTCTGAATCATAAGCACTTATAATTCTTATCCTACCTCAGACATGCTGTAATCATGTACGATTGCCTTTCTGTCGCATCCACAAATTGAAAGCAACAATGCAGACATTATTCCAGTTCTGTCTTTTCCAGCATGACAACATATAATTGCCGGCAGGTTTTCTTCCATGTTCAAAAGTTTAAGACTGGTTCGAATAGAAATACCACATGTGTCGATAATCATCTGTAAGACAAAATTATCAACCAACATGTATATGCCAAAATTTTGGTAATGATGATAAACAATATTTACCTTGTAAAGAAACAGTAAGCCATGCTGATCTATTAAATTCTTGATATACATCCAAATTTGCTTTGTCCCAATAAATATAGATAGAATTGAAAGAAGCAGAACCCAAAATATCTGTAAACACAGTTTATAATGACACAAATATGTTTTTACAACAAATACATAAACAAGCGACTGATTAGATGTTATCCATTTACACCAACAGTAAACTAAATAACATTTTCTCGAAGTATAGTTGAACATACCTGCCATATTGAAAGCAGTCCTCCAAATGCAAGACCTTTCACAAACTCCTTTCCAAAGAAATTGACCATTATATGTTGAATGTACTGGTTTTCGTCCATGTTGCAGTCTGTCTTCCATTTTATTGATGTAGATGACTTATCCATCTTTTCAATATCCACCACTTTTGCATCTACAACGAAGCGGTTTATAAACCATACAACCAAATGGACAAATTGTTGTTGACATATTTTACTTTTGTAGTTTCCATCCAGTAGTTTAGGTCCATTCTCCTTCTTGTATTCTGTTTTAAAGTCTCTGAAATCAATGACTGACCTATAAGCACAAAATGCACATAAGGCATATTAGTTCTTTACCATTGTTGCCTGTCAAAGTGGTACGTAACACACTATTTGAAATGCCATGAAGTTCTTTATTTACAACTTACTTTATTCCAAGTCTTCCAGCAATTTCGTCCAAATCCTCTTGAACAAGTAAATCGGGTCTGGCACTTCGAAAAACTTTTACCTTCTGTGTATTAAACTCGGACAATGATCCATAAATTCGGGATGAAAATAACTCACCACCAATAGGTCTGAAGTTTTTTAGGGATTTAAACATGTTCACTATAATCCAATGAACTAAATTTGCAACAAACTGTGATGGTAACAATAAAACTTCACCTCGAAATAGAATGTTATTCTCTGTCTGAAAGTCAAAGTTTACTACTGGGGAATTTACCACTTTCGATAATTTTTTCCCAACTGAAACTAAAAAACTTACGAATTGTGCAGAACAACAAACGTAATGAAGTATTGGTAAATACTGTTGCAAATTATTTTTATGTTTATTAGCAGCGTAAAAAAAAACACAAAAACTTAAAGTTGCTACTTTTAAACAATGACCCCAAAATTATTTTTTGTAGCGTCACCAAGTGGTAATTTGGTTGTCACAGCAACTCTGGCACAAAAGATAATTCGATTTGCTCACGATCGAATTCGCATTTGAGCGTTACTGCTTGATGTCATGTAGCATTATCGAGACAGCTAATCAGATTATTGTTTTGTGCTCGAAAGGTATCGAGTCTTAATTACATTTTGACAGTGAATCAAGCACAATGTTGGCCACGCAAAGAACAAGGAGGACCCGGGAACACACTGGTCCTACACCGCATTCGGTGGCAATTGTAAGTCAGTTGATTCGATGTAATAAGCTTCTTTTGGTGATTATTTCTGACACTGTTTGACATTTGATGGTGTTTAGAGGGCAAAGATGCCGTCAGCAAAACTACCTGAGCATTTAATTTTGGAGCGACGACGTCAAGAAGATTTGCGTGAAGAAGCGATTCAAATTACTAAATACAACAAGATGTTTGATTTAAAGGTAGTTTTTAGTTTTGTACATGACGATTATAATTTTGTGTTCTACCATCACATTATAACCAGGTTGACAGTTATTACTTGTGCAAGTAGTTTTGCAAAAACTGTTCAAAATTCTTAGTAACACAAGATATGGACTTAAAGAGAAGCTAAATTAAAAACATAACTGCCAGAGAACGTGTATATAGTGGATGCATTTTATTAAAAATGTTTTGATGATCGCTGTTGTCATTATCAATACAAACATTTGCCAAGATTCTCTTCAAACAGTTTGTAACTCAAGGTTTGCAAAGTGCATGTGGTCATGGAAAACATTAACTGACTGTTCTAAAATGTGTTAGAGTTGAACATGGAGTGAGCTTTGATAGCTCATTAAACCTTGCATGCCATGTATTTCTTGTACAGAATGACTGGGAAAGAATTACGGATCGTTCAATTCAGAAAAACACTATTCAGCGTCGGGTTAGGGAAATTATGGACCAAGGAAAGATAGACTTGGATGAAAGACGTCAAAGGTTAGAACATGTTTCTTGAGCTGTTTTTTTCATGTGTTTTTATGTTTAAATATTTAATAGACTGACATCACATATAAATTTGATGTAGTATATCAATCACATGGCAAAATTGTTTTGGCTTTTGGCATTGGACAAGAGAAATTAAACAAATGTAGATGAGCTCAAAAATTAAAGATTAAAAGCAAAATTTTGCTGCACCAGTGTGCTATTTGTTTTATATTCATGCAATAAATTGTTTTGACATCAACACAGGCTCAGGGAAAAATTGGCCGCTGAAGAGCAACAGTATCTTGAAGAAATGGAAGCAAAACAAGAAACTATCGAAGCACGCCAGGACAAAATGTGTAAACGGGCGAAAGTACTGAAGGAAAAGCGGGAGAAAGAAAGATTACAAATTGTTGAGGAAAAACTTGACCAGCAGTGGAGGTAAAAATTCTATGAGCAAGAAAATTACCCGCAGACATAATCAGTAACCAACTACATTTTTGTTCTGATGTCCACTAAATCTACCACAAACAAATTGATTCATGATTGATATTTACACTGTGTTCCTACTGGATGCAGAAGTAAATTAGTCTGCACACATTTACAATGAGTTTAGGCCTAAACCCAAAATTAATTTTGGATCAGTTTGGGACATTGTTGTCCTGACAACTATTGCTGGAATAATTAAACGTCAAAATTTAATTCAACTACAAACCATTTTCCATATTGCTTCTGCCCAAAATGGTTAGGTTCAACTTGACTAAACTTACTAGCAGTTGCTGTGTAAAATAAAGGTTGCAATCATCATTTTTTTCAATTTTACAGAGAGCAATGTGAAGAACTTCGTGGTGTATTGTCACGACGACATCAAGATGAAGTTTGCATCGATCGAATGAACCAACTTGCAATTAAAGCTGATCTCGAGAGGAGACGGCAGGAGGAGGAAAGGATGTATGCTGAGTTGTGGGAGAAAGATCGACTCGCAAAGGCTGCCAGAGAAGAAATAGAAGCACAACAACAAATTGAAAGGAACAGGTGAGATGATTTTTAATTATTACCAGTTGAGAGGCGGTATCACTTGTTGGTGACAGACTTGGATTTGGTGCATTTCTTAATGTGAACATTTGCCTTAATGTTATATATGCCACAACAAATGTCACAAGTCAAGTCAATCACCCAGAAAGTCCAGATCAAACATAAGCCATTGTAATTGGGACTTAAGTCAAGTAAAGTTGGAATTAAATTAAATAAACTAGCACTAATTTGTAATGATTTTTGAGCAACCAAGCAAGTGTAAAGATCAGTGTAAGGCAAAACTAACAATTAATTCCAGCTTAAGGATCTACTTTTTTGACTTGTGTCAAGCTATAATAAACATTCGTAGGTCAAAGTTTGTGTTTAGTTGCAACTAGCCTCCAATCACAAAGCTTGTTTTCTAAACATCTTTTATTGAAAAAATTGCCCTAAGTACACTGCCGCTGTATTTTGGCTTTTGACACGGCCGCATTGTTTGTTATTCCTTTGTGTACTGAGCCTATTGTTACAATAGTGTCCGGTTTAACATAGAATCACTGCAACTCATTGTACAATACATTTTACCCTTTCCCATTCAGAGCCATGGTGGACACACTGCGAACACAGAAAGCCTCTCTGGAAGCAAAGAAACAGGAGGAAAAGAGACTGATTGAGGAGGAGGCCAAACTCCTTTCTGAAGAGAGAGATTTACGCCAGCTGGAGGAGCAAAGAGCAACACAACAAAAACGACTCCTGCAGAAACAACACAAGTAGGCCTAACGCTATTTCCAGTACTTAGAAGAGAAACATATTTTATTTCATAAGGTTGATGTTCGCAACAAAGTGAAGTTACATATGTGATTCATTTTAGTCCTTACACTAAATAAACAGTTATCCCCACCAAATCACTTCTGATATTCACTGATGCTGTGATACCATATTTCTTTACAAAATAGAAGTAAAACAAATATCAAGCAAAAAAGTACAGACCTTAAAATGTTGTCTACAAAACAAGTGGCTGCATGTTGTTTAATTGCTATTAACTAGTTGTAAAAGCAAATTGTTAATTGTATAAAATAGTGATTCTCAACATTTTTTTCATTCTATGGACCCCTTTAAACAAGATTTAAAGCTAAAAACTGCCCTACTAGAAATTTGGTTTGTAAAAAATATGTTTATGTCAATATATCCAGCATAACATAACAATTACTATCATCAAAAATGTGCAACAACATTTGAAAAAATTACCCCCTTGCAAATACAAAATTTCCCCTAATGGGGTATTCCGCAGTTGGGAACCCCTTTGATTGTTTTTTTCTGTTTTTGTGACACACAGGGCTTCTTTGGAGAAATCGATGAAGACTAAACTCCAGCGGGAGGCGCAAGAGAGACAAGAGGAGCTTGCACTGGACATGAAGATCCTTGAACAACTCCTGGAGGAATCGAGGAATGAGGCACAGGAGAAAGTCCAAAAGAAAGCCCAGAAGCGAGATGAAGAGAAGAAATATCGCGAATATCTACAACAACAGGTGCTTCTTTTTTCGGGCCCTAAAAGGCCAAGTGGGCTTGATAATAGTGATGGGCCAAAACTGCAAGTGTTCTGTTTGGTCGAGCACCGAGCATCTCACGTTAATGCTCGGTGCTTGGTCAAGCAAGCTCGGTGTATTGTGACGTCACAAACATTCCCATTTACACTTAGTTTTTTTATTTTTTTAAGGTCCCTTATCTAGCCATCAGGGCCGTATTTAACCTCTGGGGTACTTGCATAACATGTGAGGCAAGCGAACGATAAGTGAAACACTCATTTTTTTGAGTAACAACAGCAGCGCACGAAGATTCATTTACGTAATTCAGAGCTGTGCTAAACCATTTTTTAACTAAATAATCGCTCATAATGCAGCTTGAAGAAGAAATTCGTCGCGAGAAGGAATTGAGTCGTCTGGTGGAGGCGGATGTGGCTGCCATGTGGGCAAAGAGAGTGAACCAGTGGAAGTTGGAGAAAGAGGCGAGGAACAGACTGATGCAGGATGTCATGGCAACCAGGAGAAAGCAACTGCAAGAGAAACGTAAGTTCCCCGTCTCAATAAGATTGCCTCAAGGGCATTGTCAAAACTGCAAGTGTTTCGTTTAGCTGAGCACAGAGCCTCTAATAATGAAATCGATGCTCGGCCGAGAATGCCGGGGAGTTATTACGTCACCATGTATGACGTAACAATAGATAATTTTAACTTCCTTGACAGATATTTACAGGAAGAAAGCGTTTGATGACTTTGCATCATAAATTAGACTTTGTTTGAACACTTGCTCATTCTTATGTATGTTTAGCATACCGAGCCTCTACCATAACTGAACGTTCCTCCCAGTAACGAGCAAAGAAAACAGTGATGTAGTAACATTAGTGACATAAAAACCTTTTTTGTCCACAGTGCAAGTGTTGGCACGTGAGCGCGAGGAACTGAAGCGTGACCGCGAGGAAGTGACGAAAGCAATCGAAGAACACCACAAAATGGAGGAAGAGCGCATAACAAGGTAAATATCCGTACCAGCTGCTTTGAAACATGACTTTGGCTATTTATTGCAAACCATCGACCAGGCAGTGTTGATGCTTTAAACGTAAATTGCCTGATTCCTATGCCCTTAAAAACCCAAAAAAACATTTGGCCGCCATGATGGCCAAATGGTTAGCCCAACAGTCTTGTGCTTGGAAGGTTGTGGGTTATAATCCTGTCTCGGGTTCTTGTGTTATCCTGCATAAGAAACTTAAGCGACATTGCTCGAAGCCAGTAAACCCGACGAGCTGACCCAAATTGAAGTTACCAACTTAATCGAAAAAAAAAACATTTAAAAAATCATCCGACGGAACTGCAATGAAGCAGGTAGCTCGACGGTGGACTCATTACGAGCATCATTCGGGCGTTGTCCGTCCGCCGTGGATCGTTTTTCGACACTTTAAATCTTCAGCGATTTATCTTTCTATTTCACAAAACTTGTAAACTATTTGCTCACTGACGAAATCCATGTAGTAGGGTATAGGTTGTTTTTTTTTACAATACCCAAGTGTGTTCGTTTCCCTGTTTTAATCACGTGCCGTTCTAACGTAGAACAAAGATGATCAACAAGCAGTACGAGAGCGACCTCTTGTGTCAGATCGAACACGAGCATTCGAACAAGAACGCGAGAAAAGATGAGGAATTACGACAATATGAAGAAGGTTTGAAAACCGAGGCTAGATACCAGGAAAGACTGAACAATGTAAGTTTGGATATTTTTATTCGAATTCCCGTTTAAACTTGTGGAGGTACTTTGACAATTTGAACCGAATTTGCTCATTGGTTTAACAGTCTCACTGTCGATTTTATTAAATAGAGAAGGTTGTGTTGCGTAATCTTTATTTTCTTCTCCTAAATCTCATATGTTATAATTTTTTTCCAAAACTCCATTTGAGTTGTTTCCTGCTGCAGTCTATAGTTTTTATGAAAACTTTAAACAGTAAGAATAAACTACAAATAATAGTGAGGTTTAACTAATAACATCAGGCTTATTTAGTGTGTCTGAACTCTAAACACCAATCGCAGTACGACAGGCCTACAAAAGGCGTTATACCAAATCGTAGTCAGCCTTCCAAGCATTTCTTTGAACATCAAGCGGTAATTTCACGTTTCAGGTTCTTTCATCAGCATCAGCCCACCAGAAAACCCACCCCATGCGACGTCAGCCATCTCAGCAGCCACAACTTCAAGTGGTCGGAAACCAGCTTAAGTAATTCACCTGATATCTATGTGTTACGTCGCTTGTGTTATATATGTTTTACTTCTTTGGTACTGTGCCTTATTTGGAGTCTACGATTATTTCCGTTATTTTAGCGCAATAAAAAATATGTGTTGTTTTTGTTTCGTCTCTGATCAAAAGTCCTACTGCATTTTTTAATAAATGTCCATTTTGCTGAAATAACGAAGTTTGTTTTTTGTAGTAAGTGTCCCATTTGCTGAAGATGACACATATGTTTTCACTCTGCTTGTTTTGTTTTTTAACTTTTTCTTGTCTGAACTCTTGACCAAGAGGGTTAGCACTAAATGTTTGATCAGTTTCAATAAAGCTTTTACAACTGGTAGATATGCCCTTGGTCGTGTGTGGCATAAGTTTCTTTTGACCTCATAGCCCCCCCAGTAGCTGCCCAACCAGCCTCTAAAATAGGTCAAATTGCTAAACAATATTCGAACTGACTTCAATTTAAAGCTGTTATCCCGCTACCTCTTCAAAAAGGGTAAAATTTTTTATTTACTTTGGAAGCAAACCTGATAAGGTAAGTATTGAGATTCGCTTGTTGCTTTGTATCGATCGCCTTGTATCCAGATTAGATACCCAGAAAGACCCCTAAAGTGTGTCGGGCAATTAAACACCGTCAAGGCGCTTTGTACAGTTAATTGCATAAACCACACACGGACCTGCTTGCTGGAAAAGAATTCCCTTATACTTTTATTTTGAACAAATGTTGTGCAATAAAAAGTTGCAAAAAAGAGGTACAGTTGACAACTCTGAGACAAATACTGCATTCGGTAAAATAAAAAAAACAAAAAGCAAATGAACAACAAACTCAAAGATCGGTCTCGGAGCGATGAAAGGGTTTACGAGTTTTTCCTTCGTAAAGTTTTTCTCTGCTCCGTGAGATTTGCCACGAAAGTACGTTTTCCATCGTCTCATCCGGTAAAACCGGTTCAGCTGATCGTTGGGGGGAGAGGGGGAGCAAGGTCCTCCTTACCACTGGAGGGCTCAAGTCGGGGTTGGAGGGGCGCGGGAGGGTCGAAACCACATTTACCGCCACCTTGTGGTGACTTAAACCCTCGATCCCGTACATTCTATGAACGTTAATGCAATCGAGAAATTCGCGTTTCGATTGTTTGTTCCTACGATTTCTATCCGGTAGCGACATGGCTCCGTTGATTGTGACGTCATACTGTGACGTTTGCGGCGTCATAAAGGTGGAAATTGTCTGAACTGGCTCTCGCACGTTTTCCTCGATTTTCACGTTGACTTGGTGAATTGAAGTGATGACGTCATCGTCGCTGTCGTCATCCATAACGAACGACGCGTTCTGTGCTGACGTCAGTGAACGATGACGTTTATCGTCGCTTCTGGAACGTCGACGTCGTGTGCTGATCCCATTGGACGAAACTTCGCCATCTACTGAAGTGATCGTTTGAATGGATTCCGCTCCATGTAAGGAGAAACGCCATTCTGTGGAAAAATGTTGGTGCTTTAAAAGGTGCTGCTTTCTTAGGTCGTAAGTTAGTAATTTACATTCCGAAATATACTTTGGAATTGTCAGTTGGATGATCGAGGGTTGTTCAAACCTGCCGTTTTTGTGGCCATCGCTATCTTATCGCCTTTTTTGTGTGATTTAGGCTTGTTTTGAGTAGTCGCTTTTGCCGTATATGTGTTTATAGCTGGTTCAGACTGTCTGTCACGTTTGTTTGGAATATTTGAGGTGTTTAATGAGTAGAAAAACGAAAAACGCCGTAGTCTACAGATATGAATTTTCCTGCTGTGTTGATATGTAGTTTTGTATTTTAAAACACGACTTCTGCCAATACATGATTAAAGCTCTATTGTTTAACAATCATTACTTAATTGTTTAGACGAAAAACAAAGTGGCTTGTTGCATATAAGGTTTGCCTTGACTAAATATTTTAACCAAAGAAACTTTGTTGAACGTTTGGCCTCGGGCTAAGTTAATGATCTTACCTTCATTTTCCTGACGCGACTTTCTCTTGAGACTCGTTCTTATTTTTTTGTGCCAGGGCTGCGTGGCGGTCTGTGATTGGCTAACACCGTTGGCATGTGACAGGTTTCTGCCTCCTGATTGGCTGCTGGGACCCGTGTGTGTCAAGTACGCCCTCGAGCGGTCAAATGCTGATTGCTTTCGACAGCGGAACAGATTTCTGCGCAAAAAAAACGTAAAAGTTATTATTTTACCAGAGATACGTTTGGCAAATCAGGGATAATGAGAAGGTTTATAAAACCAACATACAAAACGGCTTTGTCATTATTTGTCAGCAAAATATCTCACTATAACTCACATAAAATGCGCCTTGAAATTTTGCGTGCAAGCTCCGTACAAAAGCGGATCCCACACGCACGTGCTCAGCGACAACCACGTGACCACAAACTCGATCCATTGTGACGCCATAGTGTTGCGGCGTTGGACGCCGATATACCCAAAGGCGAGGTAGAGGGCGTGGCCGAAATACGGCGCCCAACAGACCACGAAAACGGTCAGAACGAAAATAATGGTCTGCGTCGCTCGAGTGTCCATCGTCGCGTGCGTTTGTCCGCTAGATGTCGTGAAGAGGTTGTAGCGAGACGAGAAATACGATGTAAAGTTTCGCTTCGGGGGATTCACCCCGTTGCCGTTTGTCGCGTTGACTTGCGCTCGACTCTCGCCGTTAGTAGGCGCTGCGGAGGTTGCATGTTGCGCCATGTTGCTGTGGCTGCGTTTCACAGTCCTTCTGTGCTTTTCAGCTTGCGATTTTGTAACCTAAAAGTAAATAAATAAAAAAGGTAAAATGCGTTTTTCAGCGACCATTATAGACTACAAGTACAGCAAAACTGTCGATTTTACAGTGTTTAGATCCTTTATGTGTCTTATCCTTAGTGTTGATTAAATAACGTATTGCGCAATAAAACTTCACTTTTTGCGGCAAGACGATGAGTTGACCCTATTTGCAGGTTGTAAAATCCGAAAATGAGTTTTAAATTGACGTCATTGCGCTTGACCCATTTCGGGAAAATTGATGACGTCACCCGCTGGGTCGCAAGTCGACAAAAAGAAAAGCGTAAAATTCGACGACCCATCAAGCGGTGACGTCATTACGAAATTTATGACGTAATTAACCGAAATTAAGGACAATTTTTGCAACACTAGTTGGTGTATTACAAGTGCAAACGACCGATTATTCATTTTAACACGTTTTCATGATGCTATAATTAATTTATTTTTTGACTTGAAATCCGATTTTGCATGTATACGCTTGGCGATTTGCTTGATGTAGAAAATAAGTTTTAAACTCTGTTTTACTGTTCAACATACCTTGTAAATAAGTGCGTATGACGAAAATGCTGCGAGTCCCGTAGTGACGTAAACAGAGGTGACGTAGAAAACTGAGTAAACTGCCGCGCTTCCACCCATTATCCAGCTTATTCCGCAAAGGTGGGCGCTACTAGAATATCTGAAAATAATTACAGTTGTGAACATCCCCGAACGTCCTAGCGCCTTATACAGATAAGATAAACAAATGTGTACAAGCCTGATGGAAAACATATCGCGGTATATCCAAAATCGGCAACATTACTCACTTATATCGTCCGAGACCGACAAGAGGGAAGACGCAAGACACGGCTGCGGACCACCAGGAGAGGAAGATCAACTTCTTTGCTGTTCCCTTCTTCATCCGCTTGCTGAAGGGACGACTTATCACGTGATATCGATCCATCGCGATACCAGCCACCGATAATATCGATACTGTGCGGAATCTGCAACGATATAAGTTTTTTAGTTGCAAGGCGGGTGATGCATAGAAATTACGCGCAATATGGTTGGATTTAGATGCGAATCCCAAACAATAATGTTCGATTATATAGTTTTCTCTATAGCCTTCTCGTGGTGTTCGGCAAACAATGTTCTAGAATTTTGTAGACTCGAATCCTTTTTCCTACGTAATGCACAACAGACATATAGAAATGTTAAAACTCTGGAAATAAACAGCGAAAACTTCTAGCTACTTACATAAATGTCAAAAATCCGTATGCCTGACAAAACTCCGTTCCTAGCAACCAGTCGTCCACGACCGTTGCCATGACGACGAAGGGCAGGGAAAAGGCGCTGGTCAGCAACTGACTCGCACATAGAGATACAACCCACATGTTTGTGATTGTTTGTAGAGTTCGTTTCTTGTAAACCAACCAGATGATGGCGCTGTTGAGCACCAAACCGAATACCATCAGAACTGCAAAGCAAAGATAGAGAAGTCAGTCGAAGAAAACACATTAGAAAGTTTAGGAGGCTATTTTGCTGTGTGCGTTAAAGAAGAATCTCAAGTATTGGTTACACTGTAGTGCAGAATTTAGTTTGAATATTTTAGGTAATCTTATCAACTTACAAAAACGACGGTTAAACACCGAAATTGGTTGAAGCTGTGAAACGCCATTACAGACGATTGTTGTTGCTCAATGCGAACGCGTAACTACTGGACATTTTCTTAACCAAGATTTAGAAATTGCCTTGTTTTGTTCAATTACAGGTCACTTGTATTAAAATTTCATCCATTCTGCAAAGGAGTTCCAAGCAAGCACACGAAAAAGGGGCATTTTCACAGTCTATTAGCTGCGAAGATTATTGAACCGTCAAAATTGTTGTGCAGAGTATAAACGCGTCTTGGATTTCAAGCTTTGTGAATAATGTTTGACATATTTTGCTTAAAAATACAAAAGCAATCAGGGTTAGACCACTACCTTTTGTACCAACCCCCAGACCCTTGAGCAAAATGTGCAACGTAATGGGTGTGACATCCCATTTACGTGACGTAACAATGTCGTTTTACGCACTAAATACGCGAAATCTAATGTCAAATTGACTGAGTAAAACGATTCTCTATGAAGAAACGTAATGGTTACGTAACATACCTGATAACAATGCGCATTGTGTGATGGTCGCAGCAAGGGTTAGTTTATACTTCGCTGCTTCCAATGTTGTGTTGTTATTACTCAACATTTCGGCTGTCTGTTAAGATCTAAAGTACTTTTATAGTGGTTTAGTCAATCGAACATTTTCAAATATTGCAACCCCTAACTTTTGCTAAACAATTTCTCAAAAGAATCTGAAACAAAACATAGATATAAATAGGTAACATCTACATTTCAATGAAGTAAATAGGAAAGTTCCTAATAACGCAGACTCCAAAACAAATAAAGAATTTAACCTATATATCAAACACCCTGACCCCAACATTCGTCTGGTCCCCACAAAAAATCCCCCCTGGTAAACCCAAAATTCATGTCCCCATCGGAATGCAAGTGGACGTTCCAACACGCGCTAACAATTAGTTCTGCTTTATTGACCACATTGACTTTACGCATGAACACTGCCTGACGATGTGCTGTTTGCATTTCCTACGCCTCCTCAATGTCTTGCGCATCTGTTGTCTGCTTTGCCACAATTTGAGCTGGAGGCTCCGATTTCATAAACTAAATGAATTATTGACAAAGTGACAAACGCACGCGCAACGTTTTCGAGAGAATTGCAATTGTTTGAGCACCACAAATGGAAAAATTTTCCGAAATTTGCAAACAAAATTGAGAAAAAACATTATTTGTTAACAGCATGGATAATTCAGCAATCGAAGATAATTTGAACGTCCAATTTGCCCAAACCTCAAACATTCGAAGACCGGTAAATCGGTATTATTTAGTGTTTCGCCTCTCCTTAATGGACCCTTACAATAACAACATCCATTAGAGATCCCGGCTCGGAATTTACACACACCCGATCACTGGGTGATGTTATCAAAACACAGAAGCGTCAAAGTGTCTTGTACTAATTCATTCTACTCCTGTACCTAACGCTGTCATCCAAAACTATTGAAGTTTGATAAATTAAAAACTTGGTAGAGACCCAACGTAGTAAAACGCATGAGAGTTTTTAACTTTGCGTGATCCAGTTGTCTCTAATTGTGCAACTCGAGTGTTTGGCAGCGAAGGCAATAGCAGTTCTCTGTTGCTCAGACTTCCTGATGTTGGATCATGTGCCATAAAACTGTTTGCCCTTTTTTAGCCACGCACGCTTAAAAAAAGACTTTTGGTTTTTGTGTTGCTATTTCAAGTGTTTGTGCAATTAGAAACGCCAGTTTCGTGTTGTGCTAATTATATTTAAACAGCAAGCAGGTGAAATCGATTTTTCTACAACAAGCTCAAAAAAGAACCGAAATATCCTTTCCTGTGCAAAACTGCAAAGCAGGTGTTGTAAAGTAATAATAAATCGTTTGGAACCACTGGTCTATTTAAAACAAAATACTACACTTCTTATGAATACATAAAACTCTTCCTCTCAACCCACAAAATTCATTCCACTGTATGCTAAACGTAACAAGGTAAATTACTGTGTATGTGTTCCTTTCTATTTATCTAAACGTATCAAAACGCCTTCCACAGAATCGTATTTCAAACTGCCAAACACTTTTAAACAATACTTTGTCTTTTAAATTGAACAACTTTTGAATTTAGATACCCCACTACTGCCCTGGCCTGGGAAACAGGGGGCGCAACACATACATCACGTAGGCTCTATGTAGACAAGTGGTCCTCACCCTGTCACGCATGACTGGATCTGTAAGGTAGCAAACCAACAACCTCTCTATGTGAGAACATATTTTCTGAGGGTTTTCAAAAAACTTAAGAGCCTGTATATAATGGTATAGCCAGCTCAAGGCAATATCTTAATGAACATATTCCAATTTTTCAACGATTTGATTTTTTTAATCGATATTGTTTAATTAAACAAACAAAAAGATGGTAAATTGTTCTAGACGCAACAAATAGTTTCCAAATGCCACAGATTGACATCTAATTTTGCTTGCCTTTCTAAATGTAAGTCCGAATCATTTTTCTACACTGTTGTGCAATATCCAATTGAAAGTTGTTCAAGTTGTTCTATGACGTAACGTAGACGATTAATTGACGTAACAAGTGCCATTAGAGCTGTAACCACCTTTCAGTTGTCAACAAGTCACTGTACACGCTTCAACCGACATAAACAAGTGATAGATCAAATACATTCGCTGTACTGTATCGATTCCTTCACAAAAATTAACTAACTGAAAACGTAGCATAAACATATAGCAATTTTACAAGAAAAAAGATCGTTTCTTTCGTTTACGTTATAGCGCAAAGCCGAAAGTGTTTAACATGAAACTTTCATCACCTCACAGAAGTCATTGAACCTTCAGTCATGCGACTTTCATTTGAAAAGATCGTGTAGCTGCCAGTAACCAACCAATTACCAATTTACCGCTCCACCCTCCTTCTCGTTTTGCGCTCCAACGACTGTAAACTATTGTTCTCCTATCGGTCCCCCGTCGACTGAAAGTGATTAAACTACAAGGACTGAATCAAAATTACAACAATGGCCATGGAAACAAAAAAATGGCGGCAGGGTGTTTTGTGATTAGGGCTGGGGGTTGTAGACCTTCATTGCGGGAGATCTTGGCCTGCATGGCACTATTGTGCAAGGTTTTCGTATTTGTCCATGAGGAAGTTAACTGTTAGTCGTCAACTAAAGTCAGCAAACACCAGACGCACGTTCGTTTCGCACCTACGGAAAAAGAAAAAAGAAACATAAGCAGAATCTGGGTATTGAATCATTGCCTGCCAAAAAACGCAAGTTAAGATGTAAACACAAAATTATGAATTGCAGAATTATTTTTAAAAATCAACACATCATGTTTTCCAGATAGCGATTGCCATTTTCCGTCGTTTTTAACCCATAAAGTTTTGACGCAAGATAAAAAAAATGTTTTACTGTATATTTACACTGTTTACAATTATTTATGTTTGATTTCCTTTTTTACCACGCATAGCAGTGACCAAATGGTCAAACATGCGCATTTACGTCATGCATATTTAATCGCCGTTTTCCGAAATGTGTGTAAATCTGGACATACGTTTCACCAATTAGAACGTAAAAACAGTTTATAAAATATGCACAATTTACGTACAACGCTTCAAAATGTCAATCATAACTCCCTAATCGCAAACCGGATTTCCGGAAATTAACCGCCGATTTTTCGATTTTTGAAATCCGATTTTTTTAAGCCTCACAATTTCAGCAAAATCCGTATACCTATCCTACACACAACATGCATGTATTCTTCTATCTATAGCACACAATAATATATTCTTAATTGCCAGATGCATATGCCGGCAGCTGCAGAAACATCTGTTATTAAGCTGGTGCACTGTGCTCTTCTGTAGATCGATGTGGACCGGCATGACTCTACCCAAAACGGTACAGAGATAATCGTTCAATCTTACCGGCATATGCACTTGTGTCTATGCCCTTACTGCGGGCGATGTTATGGCCAGTCATGCAAAACGGTGGAAGGGGGGACTTCTACTTGATGTGCAGTTTTGGAAGTTTTATTCGAAAATTTTATTTCTACTTTGTTATGGTTACTTTAGCAATAGACACGGTTTCTCACAAATAACTCATTTTTTTCCTGATTGTCCGATTTTGAACATTGTCAATGAAACTTTTATCAGGAACAAATGCCACTAGTAAAATTCGATTGCATTGAAAATACGTACAAATTTATTGCCACGGATATTACTTTTGGACAGGTCTTCGAGTTGCCGTTTATTATGTACAGCGTTATATGAATGTTACTTATTCAATAATAACGTTACTAATCAATGAAAAAAGACTTGATATTAATTCAAAAAGCTACGTGGACTAACTTGAGGTTTTCTTTTTGTGGCTAAACTTAAGTTTTATAACAAAGAAAAATTTTGCTTCAAGCTTCACATGTTTAGAACCCAAATTAGGTTAACTTAATTTACAACATTTTCTAGTGACAAAACACTTTGTCAATAATTCTGAAAATATACAATCGAAGTTTCATCACACACTCAAGTTTCCTGCTGCCGAAACTGAAAACCTACATCAACTGGTGTGGAACTAAAAGGTCAATTTCCCATGTCCGTCAGGCTAAAAATATGCCAACAATTTGTTAATCTGTTATCGGCTCTCTTGCACTGATAGTGGCTAACATTTTGTCTGTAAACTTGCCATTAGTTTTAAGTTTTTCAGTGATCCAGTTAAAACTGTTTCGTAAGTTAAAATTTGATATTCTACGAAAAACTTAATTTTAACTTACGAAAAAATATGCAGGACTAAACTCTCACTTTAATCTCAAACCTTTCTAGTAATGCCACAATTACTTACTACCCTGAAACAAAATTAGAGTATGTGTTGTATTTAGACTGTTTTTTAAAAAAAAGTCCCCCGACTAAATTAGGTAATGACAAACTGTACTGACTCGATAGTACTTTGCTGCACAAAAACTAAACGCATCCCGCATAAAGCAACACATGCCACATGCAAACATCTTCATCCTGGAATCTCAATTATGCATCCTTAGCTGTTACCAAGCCTCTGAGATGCAAAAAACAGATTTAATATCATTGGCCTTATCGCTGCCGAAAACCAGAAGCGATTTGTAAAGTCAACAAACTCACTCATTGATCCATTGTTGCAGGGGATTCGTCTGGGCACGGGCCAACTTTCGTACGGTTGGTTGTTTGTTTTGCCCTACCGATTATCGAGGATGCTCTTTTTGTCAATACGACGATAAAATTAATTCAATTTGAAGATCCTGGCGGAGTTTTGTAATCGTTGTATTTTCGATTCCAGCTCCATCTTGAGTCTTGACTACTTTGACATGATATATTTCCGCCACATATTCCTTTCTTGCAATTATATAATCCGTTTTTTAAAGCATCGAAGTAGTAATTGTCCTCTTTTACGAAATCAAATGACCGGTTACGTAGCCTAATGCGCAAATTTAAGGTTTTTTTATTTTCATAAGTTAGTTTAAAGTTTGTGCCACCTTTCCCCAAAAGTTGACGAGATGCTTTCAGTCATCCGACAAATATGTTTTCTATGTACACTATTGTCATTGTGCAAACGAAGCAGAGCCTTCAAAGTTATTTTTGTTGAGGTTGTTTTTGAAATGCTTGCTTATTCGTAAAAATAACAAATATTTTACTATGAGCGCCCAGCAACATGCTGAGCCAGGTAGTAGTAGTAAAATAAATCGCAAACGGACGCATTCCTCAACTTCAGATTCTTCTTTCAAATCGCCAAATGAACCAGCTAAGAAACCAACATTTGACAGAACACAAAGTGTTGGAGAAGATGGACTGACTGCTAAGAAAAAGAAGGAATTGTTGGATGCTGAGGAACGTTTAAGAATGCAGTAAGTTTAAAGCATAATGAAAAATGGGGGTAACACTACAACCAGAAAAATAGGAAAGCGGGAAAAGCAGGAAATGAACACCAAAAACGGAAAAGCAGAAAAGACAAGAAATGTTTCTGAATTGTTTAGTGTAGCATTTAAACTTGTACAATCATGCAAAAGCGATAAATAGCGCTGGGCTTTAGTTTGAGGTGCTATTTGGGTGTGTTTGTTTCTTTTTTCATCTCATTAAGCAGAACAAAACCTAAATGTTGTGCTTGTACTGAGTTAGAGCTAATTTGTTTTCAAATACTTTTTGGTTTGAAATGTTGGTGACTTTGAAAAACCTACCTTTAGAATTGATTTAAAACATTTATAGATTTGTTTATAAAATTAAGTTTGAAACATTTAGAAATGAAAGTCGCTTTACATACTGCACAATAAAAGATTTTCTGTTTGTAAGCAATTATGTTTCTAATGTAAATAAAAAAATTTTTGTGTCTTTCCAGGAGGTTGGTTACGTCATTTTCTGATGATCAGCTCAACAGATATGAAATGTACAGAAGGTCGTCTTTTCCAAAAGCATCCATAAAACGCTTGATGCAAAACATTGCTGGTTGCAGTGTTTCACAAAATGTTGTCATTGCCATGTCTGGAGTCGCCAAGGTTTGCCAAACATTTTGACATATTTATTTCCAGGAAATGTGAGATCATGTTTTTTGTATTTTTTACCTCAAATGTTGAGTTTTGCATTCAATTTTTGTAATGACATTGTTGAATGTGGAAAATAAGCAATAATTGTTAGCGCTAGACAACTTTACATTAATCTTGGTACATTAAAAACTTTTAAACTTAAACTAAGATGGGAAAGGCCTTTTAGGGATAATATCCAATGTTCAAGAGGAGTAATATGCAACAAAGTGGTCTCAAAACTAGGCCCTTTAAAACATTTTAAATGCTAAAATAAAACACATATCAAGTAAAAAAGATTGTTCAATATATTGAACTTTAGTCTTTGCAATTAAGGAGTTTTTTTTCTGACAGCCCTATAACAATGGTGATTATTGAAACATTTGCATTAAAATGTATTTACTGTACACAAACTCTTTTATGGTAGTTACATTCTTTACTTAAAGGTTTATGTTGGTGAAATTATGGAGCAAGCACTTGATGTAATGGAAGGACTTGGGGAACAACCTCCTGTGAAACCTCGTCATATCCGCGAAGCTGTCAGAAGATTAAAAGCTCAAAAAACAGTTCCCTACTCCTCGGCACATGGACCACCATTTTGATCCATCATTTTACCTAGTTGATGTGTCAGATGACAGAGAAGAAAGTCAAGATGGAGCATTTTTGGTGGAACTGACTGATGATACTCCGTTTTTTAAAATGGTTGTGTGAAAGTCAACACCAGTTTTCAGCCCCATTTAATACAATGCACTTTTTCGTCGAGTCATATTGTTTGCTTAACAGGCTCATTTATCTGTTCTGCAAAAATATTTAGAGTTATCCAAAAACACTTTAGTCTAAAACTAAGCATGCTGTGCCAATTATTATTTTTAAACCTGTTCAGTTGTGGCTTACAGTTGTGAAAAATCTGCAAAACAACTTCTGCTGTTGACAATAATTTCGAAGATTCACTTGTGTTGCAAAAAGTTGCTCATCTTTTATTAGGCACATTATATTTTACCAGATTCATAAAATTATTCTTTTATTGGACAAAATATTACAGCAGTGACATTAAGTCTGGTTGTAGATAAGACTACCCTGCTTATCAAATGTAATTGTCAGGAACTCATCAGAAATAGTTTTAACGGCTGTAGGTGCAGTTTGGATTTTGACCGCAAAACACGAGTTGTTGTGTAAAAGGAATGATAAGCACCAATATGAAGAAATACTAATTCAACGTGCTACATTTTACACAAACCTTTTAAATCGAAATAATAAAAGTTGCATAAGTTGCTTCAAATGAAATGCGATTAATTAAATTAAATTCTGCCACCTGACGAGCGCCGGTCGATTGAACCAAATGTCACGTGACTTTCAGTCCTGGTGGTCAAATTAGCTGGGGGTGATTGACATTTCGGTCTGGGGCTGAGGTTACGAGAAAGTGCTGATAGTCGGTACGTGATGCATCGGCCGTCGCCGTTCCGACCGCTGTGACGAAGAAGTTGGGGTTAGACAGGGGCGAAGGCCAAATGCACGTAGACGTCAGGGAATGAGATTAATTTTCAGCCGAAAGTCGATTGGTCGAAGTGACGTAAACGAAATTGCTATTCGATCAAACGGTTGACTGTTACAGTGTTCACTTTAGTCCGACGCAGTTGCATGCAAGACTACTGCTGTTTACACTAATTATGTTACTATTGGTTGTAAATGCTAACGTAGTTTGTGATAATGATAAATGAAATCTAGATTAGTAATCTGTGCTTCTAAATAAGTATTAAGCAATTGCCAATCATCATTTTGTCAGGCAAAATATTAACAATTGTTAAGATTGTGATTTTATGCAGCTTCAAACTTATTTTGGGTCCAAGAAAAGTTTGTAAATACCAAGCTTGATGGTAATGTTATGCTATTGCCATAAACATACATTTTTAAAAATAATGTACATTAACAGTTAAACTTGCGTTATTGAATAAAATCTACTTTAAGTTGTTTGGTTTAAAATTGGCAAACAAATTGAGATTACATTTGAATTTTAAGAAAAAATGAAAGTGAAGAGCATATTTTTGCATGATCAATATCATTGACCGATAGGTCACAGTGGTAAGACCTTCGGCAACACTTTATATTAGGTTAACTATTTGGTGGAATCATAAACATAAATTTTTGTGTTTTTTTTCAATAGGTGTTAATTTTAACATTGCAATGGCATCTACATCCTCGAAACCCCACAAAGATCCAGCAAAAAGTATTTTAAAGAAACCCAACACGAATCATGACCACAAGCACAAGGATGCAAAATTCGATGAAATGAATATCCTTGCAACATACCACCCAGCAGATAAGGACTATGGACATATGAAAATTGATGAGCCCAAGACTCCATACAGACCTAACAGCGAGGAGAGTGAAAACATAGATGCTGAGGACATTTCAAGGCGACTAGCCGATGGAAACGATCCAAAAGCACTTCGTACACGTCGGGATAGTGGAAGTGGTCGATCTGATGATGATGATGAGATGTTAAGTCCAGAGGAAAGAGAAAAAAGGAGGAAGTTTAGGGAGATGAGAAGGCAACATTACAACATGAAAGAGCAGATGAAAAAAGCGAAAGAGCTTCTTGCAAAAGAGATGGCAGAATTAGAGGATGACTGATTGGCAAAACAAACACAAAAACATTTATTGCAATAATTGTGCAGCGCCCATAACTGCCCATGTCTTGTAGTTGGTCATATTTTATGCCAAAGGAACATGACCTAAAAATTCTATGAGATTCTAGAAAAAAAAGTTTGCCACACATAGTATTAGTTGGAAAGTAACTGACAAAAAAGTTTGGTTAAATATCCAAGCTATTTATTAAATCATGTGCCTTAAAATACTTCACTTCTAGTAAACTTTATCTAGGAGTAATTCCTATTATTGAGTAACAACAATAATGTTCCAATCAGTAAGACACTACCTACAACATTTATTTGTTAGTGATGAAACATTTTTGTTTATAAATGAACAGCAGCATAAACAACCTGTTCTAACTTTTCAAGTTGATTGTTATCAAACTCAGTTTTGCTCAAGTCAAATTTAAATTTCCATGCACTAATGTTGGAGCATGCTTTGTCAATATTTACAACTCTTTATCATTAATTATTCATGCCAAATGTCCATAACAAATACATACTAACAAGGCAATTAAAGCATGCTGTAATTGGCATTTTTGTGCACTCAATTTATTAATGTGGTTGTGTATTTGTTGTACAGTTTTTTTTTTAAGGTTTTTTTTACTAAGAATTAATGTCTGTGATACAAATACAACCTCAGTTATTTATGATGTTTGTACCCCCAAAGGCTTTGAACTGTGCCTCCTAGGTTTTGCGTCAAGTAATTAAAAAGCATGCATATTTTAGCATATATGTTTTCATACTTTAATATTCAGCTTACTGTACCGTAACTGGCTGCCAAAATTGTGTCATGCACGCATGAAGACTATTGCCTTCTTTGCATCAAAGTTGCTTGTGTATCTTAATCAAGAAACCTTTAAGCGCATTTTGCTTTAATTTCCATTAAAAGCAGTGATTTCTCAATGAATGTTGTTTCATAGCCATGCTTCTAATATTTCGTTCAGTAATGAAAAGTACTTGCATTTGATTTTTGAGGCAACAATAGTTTGTACTTGGGCTGTAAAATTACAAAGAATCATAAATGGTTAGTCAGAGATGGTACCGCAAGATGAAAAGTTCCATAATATGTTTGTGCCTATATTTGATTAAGGTGAAGGTGGCATTGACATTTTCGATACATTACAGACCTAATGTATTTTCCGTTGTGTGCGTTCAAATATGAACAAGGAAATCTGACACCAACGTAAACAAATCATTAACGAAAGTCCGTCGCTGAAGGAAATGTGTCGGTAAGGCTGGGAAACGTGGAATTGTGTTGGTTGATAAATGGTAATTGCTGCAGAAAAGGGTATTTCGCTGGTTCATAACCCCTTTAAATTAAAGTACACTAAACAAGATATTTTAATTGTTAGCTCTTGACCCAATTTTTTTAGTTTTGCTATTTAAAAAAACAGGTGCAGTCAATACCGGTTCACTTTCATTTAATATCAAGCTACGACAGAGATAAATTTAAAACATCCCAGACTGATTTAAAAATTTGGCTCTTTTAACAAAAACAAACAAAGTTTTTGGTAAATTCCCCAATTCGTTACTAGTTTTTTTTTAGGTTATTACAAAAGTGTTTCATAAACATTTATGAATAAAACGCATGTACCATACTTGTGTAAAATCATGTGTTAGTTTTCATTTTGTTGTATTAATTATTAAATTTTTAAACCAATATTGGTTTAAAATTTACTTTACATCAAACTTGTCTTGCTAATTTTATCATCTGCAAACATATTTGTGGTAAGCGGCACTATCGCAGGAAGAACTGTGAAATTTCAACCCCTAACACGTGTATATGTATTCGTGTGATGGTAAACTGAAACAGAAATAATTTTCTGTAAATAGGAAAGCGTGTGTTATTTTTGTTATTTGTCAAAGCAGAGCTTGTTGTCGTAATCTTTTGTTTTATTTTGTTAAATCTGTTTCCGTCTTCTAAACTTAGATATCTGTGTTAAAATGGAGGGAACCGTCAGTCATACAACAGTTTTCGTTCAGGGAATTCCTGCCTCCTGCTCAAATGACCAACTTAACGAAGTCTTTAGCGTAATTGGACCCATAAAGAAATGCTTTGTCATAAAAAAGAAAGACTCTGAGGAAAGTAATGCTGAAAAATTGCGATATGTTGGACTTGTCAGTTACCAAACTGTCGAAGATGCTCGAAAAGCTGTAAATTCCCCATCAGAGAAGTTTGAAGTTGATGGCACTGCTCTAAAAGTTTGTTTTGCTCGAAAAAAGAAATTTTCCAAAGCTTCACTAAAAAAGGAAAAGCAGAACACAACTTCCAGTGATTTTGAAGTTGTTGAAACTGCCACCAATGATGACCCTAAGGACACTAACACAACTAGCAAGCAATCCACCAAACAAAAAACTGCTTCAAAAGTGGATGTTTTATCCAAATGTATGGTTGCAGTTAGCGGTCTACCGTCAAACTTTACCAAATCCAAGTTGAAGGAGATCTTTAAAAAGAAAAACTTAGGATCCCGTTCAGAGGTATCAATTTACAGCGAAGACCCCAAAGTATTTCATGTTTCTATGGCAAACAAACAGTCAGCGTTAAAAGCAATCTTTAATTTGACGGGCAAGGTTGTCGATGATTGTACCGTAAAAGCTGTCCTAGTTGTTGACACGTTGTCCAAAGATTTCCGAAAGTCATCCAAGCGATCCCGTTTAATCATAAGGAACCTCAGTTTTAACTGTTCTGAGGAAAATTTGAAGTCGGCTTTTGAAATGTAAGTTGCATTAACAGTACATGAGTATTAGAATCTGCATTACTGAAGTCTATAACCCCTTAAATTTGTTTTGTCATTTACATGTTACATTGTTAATCAATTGCCAGAAGTGAAAAAAATGTTTAAAAGCAAAAAAACACCCATTTGTTGTATGTAGCTGTTTAAAATGTTATCAATCTTAAATTACTGGGCCCTTGAAATCTTTATTTTAAGCAGTAAACTTGTTTTATCAAAGGCAAATATTGCTACAGTACTTTCTTTGCAGCATACACAATCGAAAACTTTAAACCTATATATACCTTTGTGTGTTTTATATTTTGTGCTTTGTGTGTTGTTTTAGTTATGGTGAGATCACAGATGTGCAGATTCCTACAAAACCAAACGGAAAGAAACTTGGCTTTGGTTTCATCCAGTACACCCATGTGTTTGAGGCACAAAAAGCGATCGAGGAGTTAAACAAAACTGAAATAACGGGGAGAAAGATTGCAGTGGACTGGGCTCTACCTCGAGAAAAATACAAACAGATGAAGGGTCAACAAGAATCACAGAAATCAGATGATAGTGCTGTGGACAACGATGGTACAGGTTTTATGCAATAGCCCTTTTTTCAACAAAATGATGGCTTAACACAGAATCGTTTTAATAAATTTATAGCTAAAATTTAGTTTAGAATCAACATGGTTTCTTGTAACTGCAGGCCTGCTAGATTTTACTTAAATACATAATTTTGTGTTTAATCCAGCAAAATGCTACTTGCAATAAACAATTTTATAATATTAACAAACTGTCAAAATAACAGCTAAATCAACACTAATGCCTCAGCCCAGCATAAGCAATAACTCTCAGTTGTTTGAGATGTTTTTGATAAGTTGATTCATGGGTGTTTGTCTCCTCACTATTCTAGACCTAAAAGAGGATGGTGAAAATGATAAAGAAGAATCTTCAGATGAAGAGGAGGATTCTGGATTGGAATCTGAAGGAGAAGTAGATGAAAGTGAAGCTGAGGATGATGAACAGGAAGAGGATAGTGAGATGTCTGATGATCCTGAAGACTCTGATGACAATGTCGATGAGGATAGTGAAGATTCGAAAGATAAAAAAAGTTACAAAAAGCAATTGGCCAAAGGTAAGTTACATTAAATAAGAGTTTGTTTAGAGTTAACTCTTGATTTGTTGCTGTCCATCTGTTTTCTTAAACACATATTAGTTTTTTTTCCTAAAGCATATTTTGAAGGACGAAAAGATGACCAAAGCAATAAAACAAAATTGAAGAGTTTTCACTATATCCGATTTGTGTGCAATATAATTATATTTTTTGTTCTTTATATATTTCAGTCGCCGAAGCTACGAAAAAAGCAAAACAGAAAAGCAAGGATTTTTCATCTGATGTTCATGAAGGAAAAACTGTGTTTATAAGAAATCTATCATTCGACACCCAAGAAGAAGATCTTGAAGAAGAAATGAGCAAGTTTGGTGACATCAAGTATTGCAAGGTGACCAAAACAATGGGTTTTACACCCCTACTGAATTGTTACTGTATTTTAAGTATTTTAGTTTAAATGCACACCACTTATTTATGTGTTAAATCAACTTTGGGATGAAGTTTTGAGAATTAAAAAACTATGTTACTATTTTTCAACTTTGTAATGATTTCATAAATTTTATAGAACGTATACTTTGTATTGTTTTCCCATATTGTTTGTTTCTTCAAAGGTTGTGATCAATCAAGCTAATGGATTATCAAAGGGTTGTGCCTTCATCCAGTATATAAAGCTGACTGATGCTGAGAATTGCATTTCAACATTGAACAATGAGGCTACTGTAAGTTCATCCATTGCACTTGATATACTAGTGGTCTTACCAATTTACCATGTGTATACAATGATGGTAACAGTTTGTTCAGTTATTAGCTCAAAAGATGTTGTTGCTTGAAAAACATATTTTCATGCGGCTTCTTGCAAACTTAAGGTTTTAACTTTGGCTCTGACACTGAACAAGGCACCGACATACACTATTATACCAGCTGGACTGCCAACCTGATGACGTAAAGCAGATTTACTAATGACTATCCAGCGCATCTAATAAGATAGTATAACTTTTTGACTACTTATCATTCGTTTTCAAACAGAAACTTGTGTTGGACGGTCGAGAGCTTTTTGCATCGGTAGCAATGAGCAGATCAGATGCAAGAAAACAGGTCAAAGTTGAACATGAGGAAAAAACGGAAAAAGACGACAAGAGGAATCTGTATCTTGCTAATGAAGGACTAATCCGGCCAGGTAATTATTTTGCTGTATTAGAACTACTTAGCATTTCAGACAACTTTAAGAAATCATTTAAAAATTCTTTTAAACTAGCTGTATGTTCATGTCCTGTACCTAACACTTCAAATAACCCAGAGTTTCTTAATTACGGGTCTTTGAACCCCTGGGGGATTCATAGGGTACAAAACATGTAAGTGGCTGCATAGAACACAAATCAATTTCAAATATTGCAAAGTGTTAATATGAAGGCACCATAGCCTTTGTCTGATAAAGGGCTGTGACCAAAAAAGGTGAGGAAACCCTGAATTAGACCCTTTACATTATAAATGCAAAGTTTAAATAATAAATAGGTATTACACATATCAAAGGTTTAGCGTTCCCATCATTATGTATGAGTTTTTCTTCTTGTCCAGGGACGCAACCAGCAATTGGCCTGAGTGAAATCGAACTCAACAAGCGTCGGAAAATCGATGAAGCAAAACGCATGAAGTTAAAGAATCCGAACATCTTTGTGTCAAATACACGACTTTGTGTTCACAATATCCCAAGGTCATTTGACGACAACAAAATTCGAGTAAGAACTTTAATTCGCTATGTTTGATTGAGACAAGGTGGCGATATATAATCAGTTTTCTGCTACAAAAGACAGATATGTATTGTTGGGAGGGCGAAAAAATTGAGTGAGGTTTCGAGGTTAACTTGTAACACAAATCATTTTGCAATAACCAGACGCCATGCTTCCATGGTGAAAAAAGCTTATGGTGCAGTGTTGTTTCTTTGATGATAATACTGCTGCTACTATTGGTACATTTCCCAGACTTAGCCAATCTAAGTACAAAACTCATGGTTTTAAATTGTTTTAATAAGAAGATACAAGACAGTACTTGTATGAAACACAGTTTTCACGTTTCGGCAAATGATAACATTTTCTATGTTTGTCAAAATGTAGAAAATGTTTTACACACAAGTACTGGCTTGTATCTTCTTTTTGAGACCAAGTAATCTACATCATCAAAAAACTATCAATGGCATATTGTACAAATGATACAGTCAATTATTAAAATCTTTTTCAATCCTCTTTCATAGGAAGTTTTCCTGAAGGCTGTAAAAGGAGCAAAAATCATAGAAGCAAGAGTTATGCGGGATCGTAACAATGTGAACTCTGACGGTGTGGCGAGATCCTTAGGATTTGGCTTCATTAACTTTACCAAACATGAACATGCACTGGCGGGGCTTCGGGATGTCAACAACAACCCTAAAGTGTTTAGCGCCACCAAGCGACCCATCGTCGAGTTCTCCCTCGAGAACAAGCTCGCGCTCGCCACCCAGCGGCAGCGGCGCAAACGTCAGTTGGCCAAAAACGATTTGCAACGGAGAATGCGGCCCGAGGGTGGTAGCGCAGAAGGGGAAACCCCCGCCTCTAAACGACAGAAGCGCTGGGAGCGAAAATGTGACAGGAGAGAGAAGGAAAAAAGCGGCGAAGGAGGAGTCGAGAGAAAAAGGAAGAAGGCTCACGAGGGTGACGTTGCACCGCGAGAGAAGAAACCGTATCAAGGCAGCACCGGCACGACCTCTAGTGGCAAGAAATTACGCATGCCGAAACACACGGGACCAAAAATTCGAAAGCGGAACAAAGGTCAGGTTCTTGAGCAGCTCCGGATCAGTAAGAAACTGAACAAACAGGCGAGAGCGCCTCCTGGTGTCGACAGGAAAAAGCGACCGCCTGCGCCGGTTAAGAGTGACGTCACTGTGTCTGCTGGAAAACGTCACAAAGGAAAAATGTCGAAGGATTTGCGCGAGGACAAGGAGTTCAACTCATTAGTTGCGAAATACGCGAATAAATTTAAATCTGGCGGAAGCGGGAATCTGAAACCGAAGTGGTTTGAAAACTAAATTATTATTTAAACAAAAAGTAAAAGAGTAATTGCCGATTCACTTATGTGGTGGAATTGGTTCGGTTGCGTGTGTAAACAACTTATGTTACCACATTACGTTTTTCTTACAAAGCTGACAATGCTCTTCATCCGATTGATTAGGCGCTTGATCTACATAAACACTTGAAACTAGTCGGATGAATTGTAAGCGTCCCAGGCAACAGCTTGAAATTCTATCAAAGATTTTTTTGCTGTGTATTTTGCCAGGGAAATGGCAAAAAATATCCTATATTGAATATTAAACTGATTACTGTCCGTGCAGACCACAATATCTGATGTAGGCATTGCGTTGCACAGACGATTTTGGCTGCTACGAGCAGGCCCTTGAAAGTGACAGCTGTAGTGTTTTAAGATAAATACTGTAAGTTCATTATTGTGCCGGTTACCATCTTGTGTCGTCAGTTACATAAACCGTTGTGTGCATAAGCATTCTACGTAACGTGTGCTGATGTTGTGCTGCGTTTTCGACAGGAGAATAAATCCCAAAACATCTGCGTGAAACGCCCCAACAGCTTTTGCCTCCACTTCATTTCCACAGTTTTTTCACAATTGGAACATCCAGTTTTTGTGGGATAAAAATTCGAAGTAAAGAAGTGTTGTTTTTGATCAATGTAATTATTTTTGTCTGGTCTGTTTTTTCATAGCACGCAAATGCATTTGTATGGTTTCCCTGGGTAAATTCTTTTTACTGTGAGTGTGAGTCTCCGGAAATAATAGCTTAAATTGTGATGTAAACTAAACTTTTAAATTTACGGAAAAGAAACGTCCCGCTGCTGAAATGACACAGTTTTGGGCGCGAGTGGGCAGTTGTATTGCAATATACTCATTTTATTAATTTAGAAAAACTAAATTTGTTTGTTTTGGTGGTAATCGAGCAATTGAATTCAAAGTGATGAAACCAGCGGCTTGGGCTATAGAGTAGTGTTGAATTATTTCGATAGCCTTGGCCCTTTTATCCAGTGGTTTGTATTAACCTTGCCAAAGAAACCTCTTCACGCCATCCAACTAGATCTTATTTCCACGATTATCGTCCTAGTTCTGCAGGCGGTTCAGAAATCTGCAATAACGGCTTACCACGAAAGACAACCTTGCATCAGTTGTACTGAACAAGCTTACTGTTTATTTTTTAAACGATAAAGTAGTACAAGAAATAAATATAACCAAACAGTATACTAGACAAAATAAATAAAAACGAAATATGACAACGTTTGTGAAGCATGTTTGTTTGATTTTTTCATTTACCCCAGTGGGCAAAGCAACGCCTGGATGCTCGTAATGAGTCAAGTGACGAGATACCTGCATTATTTTTGGATCATTTTTTAATTGATTGAAGTTAATGACTTTCTTTGTAGTCAACCCGGGTGCAGTAGGTTGGAGCAACACCGCTTTAGTTCATTGCTCAGGAAAAACACAAATGACCGAGACATGTTTAATTCATCAAACGTTTCGGCAATAACTCATGCGATCATCTGTGATACAATAAGGTTTGTTGTGTAGTTTATTTGATAATTCTGAGGAAAGTTGCGCACAATACCGCCTAGCGGATTTATCTACATCAATGACGTCATATTTTGCACCTTACTATCTTACTCGCTACCGTAACCACGAACAAAAACAACACAGTGCACACACCGCTACACACGCAAACCGAAGATAACTTATGAGTGTCACAAGAAAACGCAAAATACCAGCAGGAGATTCACCAGCAGCATTAGTGTCGTGTTGCCTAGGTTTAAAAAGGTCGTGATCCACATGTTTTTGTTTTGACAGCATGGTTATCATGTACTTAGGGGTTCCAAATTTTTCATATTGCAGCACCCAGTGGGCTGCAAACATGATCAATAAAGCTGCGACACATATTGACAAACATAGGTATAAATTAGTTGAAGAACTTCTGTAATGCTTCAAAATACAGTAAAATACTTTCGGCTCAAGGTTTTTTGTTTTGCAGACAAAACCAAATTTTAAAATATAGAGACAATAAGCAAACATCAAAAAAATTACTAAGGTCAAACCAGCTTTCCAAATGTATGAGGTTATTTTATAAAGACTCGAATGTTTATCCCTTAATTGGGAGTCTCTCACGATTTCCCGCAATTTCTCGACTAAAAGTGTTTTTGGTGTCTGTTTCCTGTTATTAACAGGTTTATTCATTGCCATGTTAACATTTTCAATATCCTCGGGAGAGATACTTGGGAGTTCGTCGAACAAAGATCGCCAATCGCTTAACATTGCATTTGCCTCCGGATGTAATCTCCATGCTAAGACGACGAAGCCAAACAACGAACCTAGTATGGTGATGTAAGTGCCGAGCCCTTGCTGTATCCAGGATGTTTGAAAAACACATGCAGCAACTGCATGCGGCTCTGCTAAAGTAAAAGTTTTCTGTAATGGTCTGTTCAACTACTAATCAACTGAAATCTCCTACAGCTACCAATAAAACACTTGTAAATCGGCTTCAAAATTCGAAAAATGGTCGAAATGTACAAACCTATTTTTTCGGGACGACATCGAATCAATGTTTCTGGGAAAAAAGTGTCGGAGTCTGTTCCTATCAACAACATATGAACTAAGCAAACATTTTATCAAAAATGTTAACTTATAACTACAATTGCAAATCAAATTAGGCTTAAAATTATTATACCATTTTTTGTCCCAGACGATGCACCAACGTCGCTTTCCGATCCATTTACAGTATTATTGTAAGAGTCCTGTTCACCTACAACGGACTGTTATCAGTGGAATGAACCATTGTTAAGTGTTCATATGCAGTAACCTTTGCTAATTACCAATGTTGCCACTATTGAAAAAAACGCATGCAACAATTGACAAGCATACTTACAGCATGATACAAACTTGTCTTCTGATCCAGGAATGTAGTTCGCAGTGAACTGTCCGATCAACACGAGAAGGACTGCGGAAACCAACAACAACATTTCCCACCATGGAGCTGTTGTTTCAAATTGGTATTTAAATTTTTTCAGTACATCGTACGCCAACGGCATTTTTGTTACCCACAAAACTTAACCAAGCAATGTATAAATCGTTAATGTGTTGCTAAAAATCGATTAAAAAAGTAATCATGAATATTTACAGTGCATTAGAACAGGGGTGTGCAACATGCGGCATGCGGGCCGCCAACTGATATAGTGCGGCCAGCCAGTAGAAATTATGCGGCCCGCGCAACCCACCAAAGAACAGTTAAAACGTAAAGCGGACGTTAAATTATGAATATCACACTTTTTTTTCATTGTAAACGAAATGATCATTCTCAGTCTTCAAAAACCAGCGTCATTGACATGCAATAAAACAAAGTAAAGTTATGATAAATAGTTGTGCGGCCGTGGTCTAATTCGATTGATTGTATTTGACCCCTCTGTAAAAAGGTTGCCACCCGTGCATTGGAGTTTTGCTTATCAAGTCGCCATACGAAGTTTACACACAGTAGGCACACATAATTAAACCAAATAAAACAAAAAAACTCGATGTATAAGAGAAACCCACAAAGGTAAAAACTTTTACCGGAAGTCTAAGTATTTAGGCATCCATTTCTGGAAGCCCATAGTTTGAAATGTTTGCCAGGTTTGTCAGGACTTTCCATATAATCCTCCAAAAATCTGTCCCATGCATCTTTTGTGATTGTTTGCCATTCGTTTTCGAGTTGACTTTCTCTGTACACTTTGCGGATGTACACCATATCATCGTATTTCGCCGCCTTCATCAGATCTTTTGCAAATTCTTCGACACCGTTTTTACCTTTGATGAATCTTTGTTCTGTTAAGTGATGCAAAGCTGCAATGCGTTCATCAACTGCCATGTTGCTTTGCCTATTTTTTATTAGTTATTTTCAATTAACTTTTGCACTAGCAACTGTTTCTCATCTAATAAAATTAAACGTCAAAAAACAATTCCATTTTAAATGTAAACTATACAAATAATAACATGTTCGAATGGCTCGGTGGCTCGCGACGTAACAATTATTTTTTCTTCATTGGCTGGTTGTCACCATTCCACACACATACATTTTAGAACAGTCGCAAGGTGACCAACAATACGGGGACGCTAACTTGACTTGTCGATGTTTTTTTTTCACCGCTTGTGATTGTAACAAAAACACGGCAACACCTGGCGTGTTTTGACAATAAATAAAGGTTCTTTGTTCAAATGTAAATAATAAAGTACTTTTATTGCCGTAACCTGGTTCAGCGACACTTTTTTGTGAAGCAGCTTTTCAAAGCTTATTTGCCCCTCACATCATATCACATCGATTAGAAAATATATCAGATTCTAAACCGTTTTTTGCGATGGATCTAGTTAATACGGTGGCCCACAAGTACAATTCTACAATTTTTTTGCAAACATTTTTTTTCAGTGCAAACATTGTTTTTCGATGTAAACATTTTGTTTTGAAAGCAAACATTTT